>JAEQBH010001832.1:0-70280 GCA_016808115.1 Tetrastigma voinierianum
TCATCTCCACAGGAGTGGTATTCTAGGTGATCCTTAATGGTTGCTTTCCAAGACTCGTATGTTTAAAAGCAAATAATGTGGGTTGTGGTCATTGATCGCAGTAACTAATTAAATTGACTATTTTAAAATGTAAAGATGGATAGGGGTTCTTAGGTTTCCACTCACTATTGATCAAGTAATTCCCACCTCTTCATCACAATCTCATCTAGAACCATTGATGAATGGTCTTCGGCGGAAGCGACACTTTACATTAAAAAGCTCTTTAGAACGAAAACGATCGAGTGATGTTAAACACCTATTCAAACACTTATTTGACTCTAAATTTCACTTAGCAAATAATAATTACGAAAAATTTCAAAATGCACTTATAATATACCCTAAATATGTTGGAAACGATCAGGTGTATTTCGATGTTACACTTTCGATTGGTCCCAAGAGCGCTTCGTTCTACCTTGACTCTTTTGTTTCGAGATTTGTCCTTTTAGCTACGGCCAAGTACTTTGAGCCGTGGTCATCATGATTTGAGAGGCTACCCTGATATTGTCCAACCGTTGAATATTTATCCTGCCAGACAATTTCTTCCATTGTCGCAGTTTTATCCAAAGACAACCGCTTCCATCTATTTCGTATGCCGAAATTATTCCTAAGCCGTAAGAACTAAGGTCGTCACGCATTATACTACTGTGGTAATCCACAGGTCATCTCCACAGGGAGTGGTATTCTAGGTGATCCTTAAACACTCTCTTTTTATGAAACCAAAACCCTAGGATCCAAAAGCTCCTCCTCTCCTCCCTTCCTTTGGCTTTTATACCCTTTTCCATTGTGATCTCAAATTAGTGGTCAAGGATCAACGTATTCTTGCATTGAATTGGAATTGGCCAAATCCCGTGAATATTACATGTTGGTATTCCAGATCAAGAAGGTGGCACCCACCACTTTGCTTATGGTGACCTTTTCTCGGGGGCACTGGCACGGTGAGTGGTACCGCACCACTGCCACCGTTGATTTCCTACTAGTACCAGACGGCTTGCATGGTACCTGCACTAACGTTTTCATTCTTCCTTCTCACCGTAATACCACCCAAAACTTCACGATAGCAGCTGTCATCAACCGCAGTAGCCTATATCTGTTCTCTGGACACGAATCCTTATAATAATTATGCATGGATCCCGAAAAACCTGCACAAGTCCAAAAACACAAGAACAATCAAAGGCACCTATTCTTATACAAAATGTGAGCAAAATATGAGCTGAAGGTACTCAAATCTGATATACATGTTGCACTTTTGTGTATTCAACACACCCCTCAACCTGCATCTTGCTGAATTCTGAAAAGATTTAAACTAGTGACATACCGACATTTCCAACAAAATGCGCAGTACAGCTTGCTTTCCAAGCCAAAAAGGGCAAAATTGAGCATAGTACTTCAAACCGCATAGAGTATGTGACCGACCACTAATTAAAACTACAAGCCTCGCTAATGAATGTCACGCCCCGATCCTTGCCTCGAATCTCGATCAGAACCGAACCTAAGCCGGGGTGCTAAACCATATAATCGGGACTCTTTTTTTTTTTTTTTTTTTACAAACAATATTTTTTTTATAACCAACAATCATTTACATTTACAAATGAACTACCACCGGAGTGGTATATATTAAAATTTATACACATATACTAAGTCCCACTCTATACAAATACATACATATACATATCTAATACAACATCGAGATCGCATCGTTGGCCGTGAGTACTGCTCTCCGAGATGGCCCAAGGCATACCGTGTGAATGTCCCGTCCTCTCTTTATCTCCTCTTTCGCACTCCACACGATTGAACACCCGTGCTTTTCTTATGCTTAGTGGGGAACATATGACAAGAATTCACCAATAACACACCGCGCCACTATCTTTACATTTACTTGTGCATATAACGAAGCCTATTCTATGTGACTTCTAACTCATCTCATATTATACATGGTAGATTTTATTCTTTTCGCATTCCTTATCATTATCTTGTTCATATTACTTCCCGTGTCATGTATTTTACAGGTTGTAACTCATATCTACCAGCATGTATGATAGGATCAAATCATATTCAAAGTAAACTTATACGTATACAATGGCAATCGTAACAACCGGAACATTATCATAGGTCAAATCGACGTTCACGTTATGCGGACTTATCACACGATCAGTTATTAACACTTAGAAATTGACGATCATTGAGAATTTTTTGTTTCGATGATTCGATTAGGTGCGACATCCCCTACTGACCGGCCGACGGATCTAAGCCGGAGCCCGGCTTCATCCCGACTGTCAATCAAAACATTTATTTCATCTTATTAAATTTTTCTTTTCGCGTTTAATTCGAACTCCTCGACTCGACCCGGCCAGCGATCCAAGCCGGAGCCCGCTTACTCCGACATTTTCAATTATCTTTCCAAAACATTTGTTTATGTTATTCCATTTACTTTAATTACGCTTAAAGCACTTCTTTCTGCAATCCCATAAACACTTATAATTTCAAAAGACCCTTAACATTTATCTCAACAAAATGTATTTACAAATGATGCCTTACTATGTCCGTAATGCAAAAGATACTCAAACAATACAATTTTTAATGTCATTTTTCGCCATCTATTTAGGATTTCCCACTTATACTATGTAGTCGACATTCACTTACGCATTCACTTGGGGAATCCTACCCCGTCACATTCGCAGCAATGCGGACGTGACATTTAACACGCATGATTCACTTTGACTATAGAATTAATATCCGCGATGCATTCAATTGTCAACTGCCTGTTTATCATTCAAGAGCAATGTGATCTCACATTCATTATCACCGGTCTCACATATGGCTATATAGAATTTACATTCAATGCATGCATTCGCTTGTTGAATCCTCGTCTGCTTGTCATTCAAGAGTAATGCGGATCTCACATTCATTATCACCGCCTCACATATGGCTATAGAATTCGACATTCACGATGGGGATTCAACTTGTTTAACCCACTGCTTCATTCATTCAAGAAGAATGCGATTTCAAGATTTAACAAGATGATTCACTTTGACTATAGAATTGGATATCTGCGATGTATCTCGGGGCCTTGTTGAATCCTGTCTGTTTATCATTCAGTAGTCATGTGATCTCACATTCAATATCACCGTCTCACATATAGCTGGTGTAATTCGAAGATTCACGATGTGCATTCATTTGTTGAATCCTGTCCGTTTGTCATTCAAGCACTTGTATTTCCGCATTTAACAATTAGTTTCAAGTACCTTCATGATGAATCTGAAGTTGGTGAATCCCAGCCATGTTGGTCATTCAATATCACATTTCAAATCAGTTTACTTTATGCACTTCACTTGGTAGTGTAAATTACACGCGATACATGAGTATGTATGACAACATTTCACTAACAATGATTCAAATCATCATATATATATACTTATATATATTTCTTAAATAAAGATTCATAACCGATCACAATCACATTTCAATTCCAATTTCACTCTCATATCATCTTTTCAAAGATATACTCAATCTATGTACACATTTCATATACTCATTTACGTATACTCGTTTATATACTCGTTCACGTATCCTCATTTATGTATACTCATTCATGTATTCACTCACGTATACTCATTCATGTGTACTCATTCATATGCTCATTTACGTATACTCGTTCATTTGTTATCATTTTCTGGTTATATGTGATAATAATAATATATCACTTAACCACATTATGTGTTCATGACATATTGCCTCGCATGTTCACAATCATGTTTCAATTCATTTTCATTTTCATTTTCCATAATCATTTTCATGTTTCATGAACACATCTTTACATTTTTCATTTTCTACATTTTCCTTGTTTCATGCCTATTACATATGTGTAATTTCTACAAGCTCTTGTGAAGTATGATGTATGTGGAATCACACCTCATTCATATATTCTTATTTCTCTATGTATCTACTTTACTTAGGAAGTGGAATCAATCCAATCGGATCATCCAAACTAAAGTTATGGCATTTTCATGCCAAACTAGTCGGTTTACCCGGATTACACTAGAACAGTTCATATTACTAATTTTTCCGGGATCCTAACTTCATGTTTGACTCTAGGTCATTGTATTCTTTTAAATATAAGGTTCTAAGGGTTCTATTCCAACTGGAATCACCCAATTTTGAGCACCGAAACTCGCATGTCCCCAAACAACCCGACTACTTATGTTCAAAGCTGGAACCAGAATTTCATTTTTGCACATGGTCTCACTTTGAGTGAATTTTAGCCACTTAGGATCAATTTGGTAATGTTATTTTAAGTTTGTTCTCTCAGTTCATATTTTACGTAGCCACTTGAATCACTCAAATCGAATAAGAAATGAGCAAGTTATGGCCAAAATACAAAAACTGGTCGAAACTGGGAAAGCAGAACAGGGTGTACCGGTACATGTCTAACATGTACCGGTACATGTTGGCCAAAAACGACTGTGAACGAAAGTACCGGTACGTTCAGTGTACCGTACTGCTACACCCGAAAGTGCCCAAAATGTGTATTTTTGTTCCATATTTCCATATTTTGATACCCAATCAATCTACTCTTCAAACACACACACATCAAAAACACTTCTAATTCACCTTTGTAATCTCCTTTCTATTCAATTCATCTTTCAATTTCATATGTTTCTTCAAAATTCTTTCATGAATCCCTTCTTCCAAAAACCCTTCTAATATGGGCTATGACCCATCCTCAACAAAAACATGAATATTAATTAGGGTTTACTTCTAAACCCAACTCATTTACTTACACTAACCATGAATCCAACTTAAGAGAGAGGATTCTACAACTATCTGCGTCATTTAGAGTTTTAACAACCCTACTCTCAATACATCTTTGGTTAGGATTTCATCCTAACAAACCCTAGGTTTTGGACAAGATAATAACCATACAAAACCAAAGATCCATACACAAATCCAAAGTTCCATACTCAAGGTTAGTAGTTCCATACCTTGTTGGCTTGATCTTGGCTCCTCCATCTTCTTCCTCTTCCTCTTCTCTTCTCCTCCCCCAAATGAGACCAACTTTGGTCTTTTAAAACCCATGTTTGCTAAGGCCTTGTTTGGCCTCCAAAACCCATTTTTGCTAAGCTTTGCTTAGTTTAATATTGCCCATAACTCATTCTATTTATAAATAAACTTCCCTTTATTTCATTTTCGGGGTTTCAAATATTCTTAATTCATGTCTTTTGGCCCCTTTTGACAATTTACAATTTTGTCCTAAGTTTTGTAACTTTCCGGTCTCTAAGTTTCCATGTTTCGTATTTTAACTCGTGAAATGTCAATTATGCTTACAAAATACCCTAAACATGTAAAAAACGACTAGGGTATATTTTGGGGTGTTACAATGAACATAATAACAGACTATGACAAAATCAAGATATTCATATAAGGGACCATGGAATTGAGAAAAGAAGAGCTGCCATGAACGCACCAAACTGAAATGAACGATATTATAAAGGCAATAGTTTAACATTACCAAGCAACTACTAAGGAGAAGTCAAGATAAACAACTAACACAACTAAAATCAAAAGGTCTTAAGGCTTGTAATCTAATTATAGGCTAATAAATAGGGTTATATGAACAAAATGGGTGTTGGCATGACATAGCTGAGGTCTCTACCCAATTGCCAACACCACCCTAGTCTAGCCTACCATGCTACTACTCGACATCCTCCCCATCATCTGTCGAAGAGAATGCGTCCTCATCAACACAATTGTCAAGCTCCTCTGAATCCCCTTCCAAGTCAAGAGGGGGGGCATCTCCCACTGCAGGTTCTCCTCGGTAGATATGACTCTCGAGCCTGGAGAGCCTGTGTTCCAGCCTGTTTCTGCTTCCCCAATATGCATTTAAACCCACCCCTCATCCGGAATACCCATTCTTTCTCTCGTAGGGGATGTGCTCATCGACCCCTGAGCTAAGGACGAAGAGGCCCCAGAAATGGCCACCGGAGGATGTGAAGACTGAGGTCTCGTGGATGCGCATTCCGCCTTACCTCGCTTCGTCAGAAAGGGGACCCACTTCGAAGAACTCTCTTTCTCTAACTTGACGCCCTCATCCCCGCAGCTCTGGCCAAGATTTGTAACTAGAGTCGGGAATGGGATATGCCTATTTTTAGTTGGGGACTGTAGAAAATCCCTCATAACGCACCATATAACCAAGGCATAATCATGAGCTTCCCAGTCATCACCTCATATAAAAACTGAGTTTCTTCCTTTCTAAGAGTTTCTCTTCCTCGTCCGATCATATTATGAATAATTTTATTTATCGCATATTCAGATTGAGCTTCCTTAACAAATTCATATAAAACCTCTCATGGCAACAGGATGGGTGCACATGGCATTAGTAAAACAATCAAGCATCGAACTCAAGAGAATGGCCCGAGGTAATACGGCACGGGGGCTAGGCGACATACGCAAAGAGTGAGCTTATCGAACTCTGTGGGTGATCTTTAACTATTTCTCCGATAATGCTGGTCTTTAATAGGTATCATGTGCTGATTTTCTCTAAATTGGTAAAATTTAACTAAGCTCCAGATACTTTACTTTAGCACCCACAAACTGCAAATTTTGCTCCTAAATAATAGCCCTGATAGGATGGGTGAACAAGAATGTCCAACACTTTCACACCCCGCCTAATGAAAAACCCCGCTTGCAACTGACGGGGGCTCCATTTTTCCCATTCGAATCGAAGATCTGAAGCATGGTTTCTAATCTCTTTCATCTTCACTCTGATGCCTCGTCTAAGAAGAGACTCATCTCTTCTTTCCTTTCCCTTCTTATGGTCCGCGAGGTGCTTCACTCATTTTCGCTGCCTGCTCCATAGAAGAGCTAGGAGCCTCATTTTCCACAAGCTGATCTTGCCATAGATATGGCAAGAATAACAAATACAGCAAAGACGGCCCAAGCACACAAAACAATATCCCAATAGCCTATCTCCATAGCACGGCCGCCCTGCTCGGGGCCTGTGACATAAACTTCCTCCCCATATCAACAGCAGATGATGCCTTAAGCCACCAAGAACGCAGTAACACCACCAACCTGCCAACAAACGAATCCATGTGGAATAAATACTACAAAAGATGCTCCCAAAGAATAAGCAGTGCTTACTACGCGGGCGACAAACTATAAGATCCGGATTTAACACTGAAACACTCGCGGAACGTGTGAACCTGCCTGCTCTCGTGCAGAGAGAAAAGTGGTTAGGGTTTGTCTTATGTAGGAATGAGGGAGTAGGAATATGAAATGGTTGCAAAAATGGGCAGAAATAGCCCTAATTTCCACATGTACGCCTCGCATGATACGGCATCAAAGTATGCGATACGGCATCGATTGGTCATTGCCACTTTTGCACGAGTGGTACTGCACGGCTAGAGTGGTACCCCATTCACTGCACATTTTATATATATATATATATATATATATATATTTTTTTTTTTTTGTAAATTTGGAATAAAGAAGTATAAAATATGGATATACCCTTTCGAATGCCCTCCATCTCGATTCCACCGAATGTTCACTTTTCTCACGTGGCTCCTCATTCAACCCGATTTGTGTTCGCTGAACTAACAATTGTACTTCATTCTCATACCTTCCCGCTACCACCGGCATTTCCTACAGACGGTTCCTGTGGTTCGAATCGACCTGGCAACTCAAGGCTCAAGACGGGTGCGGTGTCGCACCATTTCACAAAATGTAACACAAATAATGGCCTCAAATCATCTTCCGCTATGCGTGGTGTTCCTCAGAGAATATGATACAGTTAACATGGAATGCTAAAATAATGCACAAGCGAAAGTAGTAGCAAAACAAGAGTTTGAAACAAAAAGTCTGTGGCTTGTGTAGGGAATTAGAACAGAAATCGGGGCAATAAGGTCCACAATATGAACATAAAAATTTTGTGCATGCTTGTTATTGTGTAAATGCATTGAGATTACGTGGAGTGCGTATAAGAAGTCATGCGGTTACAGACATCACAAGTCAAGTACTATACCCAAAAGAGTCGCAAATCGAAAAATTTTGTCATACACTGAACATGTAACATGCGCATAGTTGGTTCCAACCAAGGTATGCCCACCCCCACTACCGAAATAAGCATTGCCCCCAATGCACACAGGCTGCCGATAAGTAAACGGGGGGGCAGTGGAGGGGACCCTGTGGTCTTTTTTTTTTTGTTTTGTATTTTTTTTTTTTGTTTTTTTTAATTGAAAATAAAAGCAGACGAAAGAAAGAAAGCAGAAAGAAATGCAAGAAAGAAAACCAAAACTATATACAACAAGATATATAGGGATTACTCAAGGAGCATCCCCGGGGTAGAGTGGATCTACCAAGCTCTCACTACTCTCCTAATCTGGCCAAAGTGCTCGAGAAATGGCTTTAGCGCCGCTATCGACTCTTTAGCGATTTCCATTTTCCGATTTTCAATCTCCATCAGCACCACATATGGGTAAACTAATTGACAATGAACGGGTCACCCACCTAGAACGAAGTTTTCCTCGAAACATGTGCAACCGTGAGCTGTATAGTAATACCTTAGCGAGGTTCAGCGTCTTCAACAATGGTCTCATTATGAACAAATCTTAAGCATCTCTTTGTAAATTCTAGCACTCTCATAAGATTCCCACCTCAATTCATCAAGCTCGTTCATCTGCAGCAGTCGCTATTTACCTGCCTGAGCCAAACCAAAATTAAGAGTTTTAATAGCCCAATATGCCCTGTGCTCCATTTCTACCAAAGATATGACAAGCCTCGCTACAATCAGTTTATAGGGAGCATATACCAAGAATAGTTTTAAAAGCAAAGATTTGTGAAGTCCAAAGAGCATCTAAGAAGTCGGCCACCAACCCTCGACTGGGAGCAAACCGCTTTTTCCAAAATATGTTTGACTTCCCATTAGCTAACCCATTGACCATCGGGCTCAGGGTGATATGCCGTTGAAACTTTCTTTGCGGGTGACTCCATACTTTTTAACAAATTCTAAAGATCGATTACAAAATGGAGCCTATAATCACTAATGATTGCACGAGCACCCAAAGTGAGAAAAAATGTGTTCTTTTTATAAATTTCAAAACAACCTCAGGGTCATTAGTTCTCATTGAATGGCTTCCACCCACTTTGACACATAGTCAACAGACAACAAAATGTAAAGGTACCCACAAGAAGGGGGAAAAGGCCCCATGAAGTCTATACCCCAACAATCGAAGATCTCAATGACTAAAATGGGGGTAAGAGGCATCATGTTCCTTCAGGACTCCTCTTAATCATGGCACCGAGCACAGTTTGCAAAATTCAAAGCAATCTTAAAAGTCAGAGCCGCATAAAACTAGCTTGCAAGATTTTATCCGTTTTCCTTGTAAAGAAATGCCTCTCCACAAGCTTCCGAACGGGCAAAAGGTGAGAATCTAATTGGATCGCTACTGGGTACACACCTTCTCATCACTGTCCGGGATGATATTTAAACAGATATGGGTCATCAAAATAATATTTCTTAATGTCCACCAAAATTTCTTTTATTTGTAGTTCATCGGGGTGGAATTGACTTAAATAATGATAATTACTATGTCCGCATACCACGGCAATGAACAAGAGCAAAATCATCAAAAACCGCGTCTATGGTTAAGCCGTGAGAATGGATTCCTAACTAACCGAGATAAGTGGATCACTACCACATTCTAATTTTTATCTTTAATAGTCGTTAAATTTGAGGGATCCACCTAGTCAACCGAGGCTTAGTATCCTACTTAGAGAGCATGTGTACTTCAACGCCGTTAACTGTGGAGACCCTACGATGTATGACTTGAACACACCATAAAGGCAAAGGCGACGGCCAAAACTCTTTTCCATAGTTGTGTAATTTGCGGCGGAATCTAGAGTCTTCTTGGCATAGTAGATCGCGAAAACCTTTTTATCTTTCCGGCACCATCTAACACGGGCCACATGGCATAGAAATCACTAGCGTCACACATGATCTGGCGGAAGGGTTCCCGATTAAGTCGCATGATAGGAGGAGACACAAACATAGTTTTTGAGGTTTATCAGGCGACCTCACGAAGCCTGTGACCATACGAAAGGACGTCCTTAATGACAGTGCATAAGGGACGTCTTTATAGCTGAAATCTTTATGAATCTCTATAGAATCCGATGTCCCCAGAATGACCTTATATCTCTCTAACACATTTAGGAGTAGGTAAGTTGGAGATCAACTCGACTTAGCCTTATCACCTCGATTCCATTTTTTTGATACTATGTGACCTAAGACAATCCTTGTGTCACTATGAAGTGATAACACCCTGATTAACAAGGTTCTTCTCTTGACATCTCTCGACACCTTACGTAGATTCTCCGAACATCCCTCATATGAGTCTCAAAAGCGAAATCATCATGTTTCAAATGATTTCTATCATATCCTTTGAAAATCCCGTCATGCATTGAAGGTTAGGGTGCATTACATAATCGGGCATTTTCCCTGAGAGCAAATGTGCTAAAGGGACCGTGAATGTAGTTTTCTCTTGATCTTCTAAAACTATCTCAATTTGATTGTACCACAGTACTATCGAAAACAATAAAATTCATGCCTATGACTCATAACATTTGATGTCGACAAAGGTAAAGGGGAAGTGATCTTTACCAGTGCACACGTGAGCTTCCACATAGTGTGCAAGCCCTCCAACGGGGTGAGCCACGAGTGGGGTGCTCATTAATTTTCATTTGATACCCACCCGATGACTCACAGATTTCTTGGGAACTACAGTCGGGCTAACCACTTACTGCTCTACTTGATGGGGTAAATAACACCTCGATCGAGAGTTTTAGAACCTCTTTCTTGACCACTAATAGCACCGTGGGTTCATTCTGGAAAAGTTTGATCTACCCCAGAATGCATATTTGAGGTGTGATGGTAAGGTTCAGCTCAAGTTTAGGTGGTTTCTCTTGAAGGGGTAATGCCACTATCCTCGATTTGGTGGCAACGGTTAAAATTTAGGTGCCCACCCGTTTAGCCTAATATCTCACTATGTTCGATTATGGAGTGTAAACTCAGAGCTCAAATGTGGTCACCTCCTCTACATCGACTTGGGCACTAGACAAGAGACATGAGAGGATCATCGTATGAGACATGATCTATGTTGTTGCACCATAGAGTGTCATATTCACCTCCTAACAAACATCCTCCTCATCCCTATTTCCTTGATAACATTAAAGATATTCAAGTTAACGGTCATGTTACCAAATGATAGTGTCATTTAATCCTCCCTACGATTGTATGATGGCATTAGCGTTAGCGAGTATTTACGAATCCTTTGGGAATTGAGTTCGCGGTTCACCACAGGTTGAGTGTCAAGCACAACAAAATCTACAAGAATATAGAACTTATCCCCTTGCACCAATACATCCTTCACTATCCCTCTAGGAATCTTTACACTACGGTCAGCTAATTGGAGGGTGATATTGGTTGGCTAATTCTCACAACCTGAATCGGCGATATCTTGAGTAAAAGCTGACAAGTTAACGCTGTGCCCCTAAATCCGCACTAGAGCATGTCCTAACTTTGAATTCCTACCACTATGGAAATAGTAGGGCTTCACAGGTCTTTGTATTTTGAAGTGATGTTTGGATTAAGGAGGTGGATTGCTCAGTCATAAATGCCTCCTTGTTGACTCATAGTTTTCTTTTTACAGTGCACAAATCATTCAGAAACTTGGCATATGACGGAATCTTCTTAATGGCATCTAATAAAGGAATGTTTAACTTCACCTGTTTGAACAACTCATAAATTTCAGAGTGATTGTTTACTTTCTTTGGGGCTCTCAACCTATGAGGGTATGGAGCAGGAGGGATATGAGAGACCTTGTTCTGTCTCACCATCGATAACATCATATCTAGGAACATGAGGCTTGTCCGACACCTCATCATCCCTGACTGGTTCATCTTACAACTCTTGTATCGGTTCCTTGGGCTGAATGGTTTTGCCAATTACGCCCCACCACTTAGAAGAGTGGTTCTGACCTTCTGATGTTCGAATGTGCCTTCGCTTGGACACGAGACTCGACCTTATTTTGACCTTAGGGATTTTGGATGGTTTAGAGAGAGTTCCCTTTTCTTGTTGAAAATTTCCCATGGAAGAGGTTAGCTTAGTGATTTGGGATTTCACATCATTCAAGGCGATTCGAAGTCGGTGTTGGTGGATTGTTGAGTTTGAATGACTGTGTCCTGATATCCTCGAACTTCTCTTATGGGAGGCGTAAAATTTGTGGATTTGGATTCCCTTGATTTAGCGGATTGAAGCCTTGGTGAGGGTTCACAGAAAATCCTTGAGGACCTTGATTACGAAGCGGAGGGGAATTTGGTTGAAAAACCTTGGTTTTGATAATTGAACCTTGGTTGTTGCGAAGTTGTGTGGGCCTCCCTCATTTCTCCAACTAAAATTAGGGTGCTTACCCCACCCCGGATTATACGTTTCGGAGTATGGAGAATTGAAAGGTTTCCTTTGGTAGTTAAGAGCATTAGCTTGTTGTATTTGGATTGCTCCCTTAACTTGAGGAAGGTTTGGGCAATTAATAGTTGAGTGCGTAGGGTCATCGCAAATGATGCATGGCTCCTCCACTCTAGGTCCCATAGGTACAGAGGGTACTTGAGACACACTAGTTACCTCATTTACCTTTTTCAACTCTATAGCTTCCAACTTCCTCGTTAAGTTAACTATTTTTGCTTGCAAATCATCATTCTCTCTTAAATGATGGATTCCTCCCCTGTAGATTGTATTATGCACTTTAGTAGTATCTAAAGGGTATTAGTCTCCCATGTTCGAGCATTTTACGCTATGGTGTCAAGAATTGAATTGCCTCCTCGCACTTTTCTCATAAAACCTCTCACGCATCATTTGGATGTATTGTTTATTATTCGAGGATAGCCCTTGATGAAAATATGCCTGGTTGTCGACATCAAACCATGATGAGGGATAGCATGGAGAGAGAGGTCCTTGTATCTTTCCCATACTCTTTGTAAGGTTCTGGGTTTTCATAAAAATTTTGGATTGCTGGCATGAGATCATTGGTACGTGCAGGAGGGAAGAACTTGTTAAGGAATTCATTTCGCATGTCCGCCCATGTAAAGATTGAATTGGGTGCAAGCAAATGAAACCAGATTTTGGCATTTTCCTTTAGAGAGAATGGGAATAGAAGACATGCAAATTATGTGGAGAGGTGATCAGTGAGAGGAATGCTATGAACATCCTCGAAGTCTCTCATGAATGAGTAGGGGTTCTTAGAATGGCCCTTGATACGGGTAGAAGGCGGATCATCTCAGGCTTCATGAGGGATGATTAGCTTTTCGGTGGCGGATACATGGAGTTTGTTGTGGTTCTTTGAGGTTGCAAAATCTCTCGGAGAGTTCTTTCCACATTAAGTAGGGAGTAGGGGGCCCAGATGTTGGTTGTTAAAGTTAACATTTCCCCCTCTTTGCTAATGTTGCGGGAGTGCTCTTAGTCTCCATGTTGTGGAGGTTCATGGAGTCACTTATGGTTTTAATAGGTACCCTTGAGCATTTGATTAAAGGAGTTCAGCGACTCGGGATGGTCCATTTGAGGTGTAGGGTTCTCTTGAAACAGAATTGACTTTACTATGGACTCTTCGAATTTCTTGGAGGTACAATTCTTACGAAGTCGATGTTGCTCGTTGTGACTGGCCAAACGTACGCTAATCCTACTCCTTCCAGCGAGACACCCACTTAGATTCTTCACAAAAACAAATTAAAGGAAAATAAGAGAATGTATCGGTTTGCGTGCGATTGCAAATTACCTCTAACTCTTCGGATTAACTGAATTGCTCGCCACTCCTGTGTGGCGCAAAAATGCCGTCTATTTGTATGCGAAATTATTCCCAGCGTGGGAACTAAGATTAGATTAAGCATTATACTATTTGTGGTAATCCACTGAGTCATCTCCACGAGAGTGGTATAGGTGATCCTTAATGGTTGTTTCCAATTTGTATGTTTAAAAAGTAAATTATGGGGTTGTGGTTGGTTGATTGAGTAACTAATTAAATTGACTATTTTAAAACAGAAATATGATTGATAGGATTCTTAGGTTTCCACTCACTATTGATCAAGTAATTCCCACCTCTTCGTCACAATCTCATCTAGGAACCGACTAGTGAATGGTTTCGATGGAAGATTTTACATTAAAAGCTCTTTTTAGAGCAAAAGCTTGATCGAGTGATTTTAAACACCTATTCAAACACTTTACTCGGACTCTGGCTTGCATTTTGCAATCCAAGCTGCGTGTCTGGGGATCTCGTTCACCGTTGTCAAAGAAAATGCCAAACTAAGGTTTTATAAGATTTTCTACAAGTGTAACATCGTACAATCCTAGTTGAGGTAAAAAGTGGAATTAAGGGTTATTACCTTGATCAAGGTGAGTTTCCACTTAGATTAGAACCCATCATGGGAATTTAGAGCTTCATTGAAACCGGAAAATGATTCATATTTGATGAAAAACTACCCTTAGAAACTTGAAATCACACATCAATTGCAAGATCAAAGAATCAAAAACACAAAATACTATAAGAGAAAGCTGAGTTGTGTGATCTAACTGAAAGATTACATGAAATTGAAATCCAGAATCTGCAAAAAAGTTAAGTCTCCTATTCTACTCTATGAACCTAACAAGCTATGAAAAACACTCTCTTTTATGAAACGAAACCACAGGATCCAAAAGCTCCTCTCTCCTCCCTTCCTTTGGCTTTATACCCTTTTCCATTGTGATCTGAATTGGTGGTCGAAGAATGACGTGCCCTTGCGTGGAATGGGAATTCTGCTCAAATCCATGAAATATTACATGTTGGTACCGGTCTTGCGTGGTGTGAATGCTGTTTGCTATACGGTGACTTTTTGTGGGGTGATGCGGAATTGAGGAGTGAATGGAATTTTCCCTTGACCCTTATTGATTTCTTGCTTTGGGGAATGCGGTGTCGTTTGCATGGTATCGGGTACCCGCGCCTCTTTCATTCTTCCTTCTCATAGTATCTTACCCAAAACTTCACGATGCTTGGTGTCATCAACCGCAATAGCCTATATCTGTTCTCTGGACACGAATCCACATATGTATGCATGGAACAGAAAAAGAAACACGCACAAGTCAAAACAAAAAAGAACAATCAAAGGCACTATTCGTATCTGAAATGTAGGCAAAATATGGTGAAGTACTGGAAATCGAAATACATATTTGCTCTTTGTGTATTCACTTGACAGTGGAAGAATGGGGTGAATTACCGGCCCCAGCTCCTTCGAAATTATGAAGGGTACATCCCATGCTATGCAGATCAATCGGTTGAACAACCTATCAGATATTCTAGTGAAATTGCGGGATGGACTCGTCCTCGCTTGAAGATGGTTTGCGGGGAGGCGATATTTCCCTTATGTAGGCCCGAGCATAGTGCGGGAAACAAATGCGAGACCTGACTTCGCTGAGCCGGTTGATAGATCTCACGTGGGAGTTTGTGGAACGAAGCTAGGGGCGAGGCCGCCCCAGCTAGCGGGAACACTTTGCATATGACGGTGGCATTAAGTATCATTGCACAGTTGAAATGCGACGCGCATGTGGTCATACGGATCGGAGGTCATCATACATGGCAAAAGACGGTATGACAAAGCCACGGGCGGAGTTCATAGCTCAAGATGTGTTGGCCCAACAGGGAGGATAGCATGTCTTCAGGTCCCCAGACAGTGGTAGATGTAAGCATGTGCGAGGCGGGTGCAGCCTCGAAGGTAGGATACATGAACGGAAGTGATGGTGCTACGCCCTTGTGCCAAGTGGGCACATTTTCAAGGGCCTACTCAACTCAATCGCTCTCTTAATTTCTCTTAGGTAACAGGATTATACCACGCAGGCAATTTAGGCAGGAATGAGGGCCTCTTTCTTGATTCGGCCTGCGGTTATTTTCTTTGGGGGTGAAAGATCCCGGTGCTTGAGAGAGAGCTAATGGAGAGTTAACTCATCGTCATTTACCACATCCTTTGTCACCTATGAATGGGCTCCTTGCCTGATACGTTTGACCGAGTGCGGGATGGGCGCTCCCCCTTAGTGCATTTCACCCGATCTCTTAGCGGGCTTGCATGACGATCATTCTCTTCTTTTGCGTGGTGACATGATTCCTGATTGACCATCTATACGGCCTACTCTTCTTGCCGTTTCCATATCCGTTACGGCCGAAAAAGCGGTCTCAGGAACCAGTTTCTAGCGGAGTTCTTGGCCATGCGATAGGATGCGATGGCTGGATGAGTGGCGGGGCTCACGAATCTTGAGTGTGGGGGATCGAGCGATAATAGGCGTGCGAGCCTCGCGCATGCCCGCTGATAAGATTTTTAGCAGTGCCGTTTCCACCCGGTGGCTCGATTGTTGTCTTCAGATTCTGAGTCTTCGGGCCAGGTGGCGTGAACACAGACGGGACTTGAAACAAACAATGCATCGGCGGTGGTGTCTTGAATGCCTCTCCGTTCTTGGGTGTGAGAGAAATGAGGAGTCGACACATCCATTTTTGTTAGAGTATATCCACCCTATCTTTTCTTATTTGCGATTCCTTCTTATTTATAAGGAGGAGGATGAGGTGACTTTTATGGAAAGTGGGTTATTGGTTCCGGGGAAGTGAAGGGGCGCTTCATTTGCGCGTCGGTCAGTTTCCTTTTGGATAGCGAAGTCATCAGAAATCTTACGCCTCGAGAATCGTTTAATCATCTGGGATGATTGCTGTGATTCATGGGGTATGATTCCCGAGAAATTTGTGAGGGATCAATTTGAAATCATTAGTAGCATCTTCTTAGAGACGGTGGCGAACTGGAAGTGTGCGGGCAATAAATCCCAGGGCTTTTCGTTGTGATCGAGATAGTCCGCAGTAGGCGTCGGTAGTGGTTAGGATATGTGCTTCGTGTGAAAGGGGATATTTGGAGCTTTGGCTTTATGGGCTTTGATCTACGGGCCTTCTAAATAGAGTCTTGAGCGAAAGCCATGATACTTACACTAATAATGATTAGTTTCCTAATCCAACTTTGTTTCTTCTTCTTTTTGATTAATTTAGGAATCTTAGTAGATTCAAAAAAAATTAGCCGGAAATTAAATAGTAGTGAACAAATTGTAAACATAGAAAATTTTCTTAGATTCTAATAATAATTTAGGTACAATAACCTGACCTGCTATGTCCCTTTACGCAAGAAGCCTCTGATTTTTTTAGTATCATTAACAACAGCTTGACAAAACCTCTGAGACTCAATTTTCAACATTGAAACAAAATCAAGAACCCATATATGTAAATAAAGATTTTAAAAAAAAATCACCCACAAATGTCTTGAGCAGATATGAGAAAAATCTAGACAAATTGAAAAATCGATAATTGGATAATAAAAATCTTGAGCGATAACTCTCTTCCTCAAAACAATTTTGAATATTCCTCAAACAAAACACCTCATATGAATTATTTATAAATGAGCTAATTTGCTTTTCTTTTTATTCTGTAAACTTTTAATAAATGACATAATTTTCCCAAAATTATATCATTAAATTATAAATATTAAATTTTGTAAAAAAGAAAATTAACTAGTAAAATTTATGAGTTTTAGACGGAAAGAATTTGTTTGAGAAAAAAATTATTAAATTAGTTTGAAGTCAAAATAATAACGAATAATGCGTACGTGTTGAAATTGAAATGATCAAATGTCGTTATGCATGAAAGCGGCAATTAGGTAGTTCGAATGCATTGTCCCAGACAGCTCTAATTATGCTTTTTCTCAGTCCACTCACATTGAGTCATTCGCGTTCATGTGAGTGGCTTACACGTCTGTTCACGAAAACCCATCAACTCCATTGTCTTTCGAGTTGAAACCAGAACTATATTCCTATGTTTTTGCGACCAACTATACTCATTTTCACACTTGTTTTTTTTAACATGGACGTGGAGCTACTTAGATTACACCTATGGGTATTAATTAACAAATAAATGAATGCTTTGGTGATCAGAGGACCGGGAGCTCGAAACTAGTAATTGTAAAAAAAAAGTAGCTGAGATTTGATCGAATAAGATTTATTTCTTAAGTTCTTGGATTAGTGACTAATAACCTTGTTTGATTAATGAAAAGAAATTTTAATGAGTTCATAAATATATTTAGCAAATTTCAAATTTGGTTCATTAGTTTTATATTTGATACCATTCTTCATACTTTGGTTTATCTTTATGTAAATTTTATTACATATTTTGAGTACTAAAGATAGATGGGTATAGTTTTCTCCAACTAGACACTAGAGTATTTGATGTAATATTAACTTATTGAACAAGTATAGAATGACACAGTAAGTGAGGTCATAGAAACCACATTATGCATTATATAATATTTCTTTCTTTTGTAAAGGTGATTGATAAATATCCACAATAATATTTCTAAAATCTTTAGAAATTTGAAAACTAATTTAATTTATAATATTAATACCTTTTCAACTATATAATTCACGATTGTATTTGTTTCTATAATACTCAATGGTGAGTTGAATTTATTTGATAATATCCTCCAAATGTTTATTTCTAATAAGTATTTGTTTAAAAAATTAGACTATTTTGTAATCATTCTCCGCATTTAAGTTTTATTTAAAATAATAAAAATGAATTATAATATCTTGAGGGTTTAAGTAGCCTATGAAGGAAGGAAATATCTCGGTAGTTTTCTTTGGAAGCCTCGCTAAGCAGATACTTGATCAGTCAGTAAAAATCGAGGCTAAGAATTGGGGTTTTAGGCCGCCTTGTAGGAAATCATTCCTTGCATATGCGAAACTAAAACATCAACGAGTTAAAAATCCTAATCAATTAATTCTCATTTTCAGTTTGGTCAGTCAACTTATCCTTGTATTGGTTTTATTAGCATTTTAGTAATATTATTTTCAAAAAAGCCTCATTTTCTTTTGAAAATGGACTAGTCATTATGCATTTGCTAAAACAAAGAAGACAAATATGTGTCTAGAATGGTGCCATGGAGCTCTGTCATTTTGATTTTTTTTTGGATAAGCGAGAAATTTCAGTGACTGTTGCGCCAAGCGGCCCGAAAGAGTGCTCTGAGATGTATCTGGTGCCCCAGACTATCACAAAGAAACAAAAACATCAGCCCCATAAACTATTGCTATGCAAGACACCAGCTTTCTGATCATCAAATAATCATAATAGACAACCACACTAGCGAAGACACTAACTTGGAGTGCCAAGGCCTCCATGCATAAACCAAATCATATAAATATATAAAAAAATTTGTATACAAATATCAATATATAAAAATATCAACATATATCAATGAGTCCCACAAGATGGCGTCTTTATATTTCTATTAGGACGGCGCCTAGAATACACAACTAGTTAATCTATAGGGTCCATCTCAAACGAAGCTAATGGAGCTGATGGAGCGAGAAATTTGAGGAGCTAATGGAGCTAAGGAGGCGATGGGTGAAGTACTCGACTTATATGTGGAGCATGAGGTCGCCCTAGTGGAAGTGCACTGACTACGATACAAAAGTCAAGGATGGTGTCACCGATGGGAGGCAATGTAGGGGGATGATAAGGGTGGGATGAGAAGGTGATATCTAATGCTATGGAGGTTGGCTCTAGTAATGCTGGGATATAGCTGAGGTAATGTAAGTGTCTGAAATTTATGGAGGTGATATGTAAAAGTTTGTGGGGAGTATAAAAATCTCGGAATTGATGGGTAAGTATGGAGTGTGAAGGAGGCAATGTCATTTCAGTTATTACCACGGCTAGCCCTCACCATCTCAACCATGACCTGTTTTCATCTCTACCGACCTCGTTGATAAACTCTCCTGCTCCTGCTTCCCTCGAATGGGTTAAATACGTACTGGAGTGGATGACACCGGAGCTCTAATGGATGGTCCATGTGATGTAGATGCCTCCTTATCATAACCGACATGCTATGCTCTTCTCCAATCTTGTGTAACAACGATGCAGCAATATGGTGTAACACTCGTCACGGAACTGACAAATGTGAACCCTTGATAAGATGGCTTGGCTAATAGAACACGGGTTTGAATATATTAGTGTTGGCATATTATTGTCACATGTTTTCCAAATTACAACACATCGGGTTGCTTGCTTTGTGGCTAAGAACAAGCGTGGCGACTATGTATATGGCCGAAAAGTCATAAATAATTGTCAGTTCTTTTATCTTCAGCTCTAACGCGCTTTTTGTATGATATTTAATATCGTTTCTCCATACACACTTGCTTGAATAGCAACCATAGTCGATGTGGTGTGTAGTATTACCTTTATGAGCGGTAACCACATTTGAGTCGATTGATGATGGTCTAGATTAAAGCGAGGATTGACCTGAAGTATACGGCCCTTTTATATTTGTTAATAACAAATAAGCAAGTATCTTTTACAACCATGGCATGAAAGCTTATAAACGTTGACATTCTTATTCTTATATCTTATGACGATTTTTTAAGGATGCAGCAATAACAAACTCTTGGTGTGCTTTAATTGAGTAAATATTCTGACCTCTTGCAAATCAGATTTTAAATTAAAACTTGGCCAACTACAAATTCTCCACTCGAATACTTAGGGTACTATATTTGCACCCTTAGGTCGCACTTGAAATAGCATTACCTAAGTTTCAACATGTTCGAATTGAGGTGTTGGTGGTAAGTGATAATAAACGAGAGATGCTTTCATCTAATGTCACCGTACCACGGGTTATTTGATACATCACACGATGGTGCATGTGTAGAGACATATATCCCTTGCTCATTCTCCAAAACTTGGTTAAAAGTACGGAATGATGATACATGTCTATAAGCTTGAACATCCAAGTCTCCATTAGATTCATCATCAACATATTCATCAGATTCATCATTAGCTTCTTCATAAGCGCAGTCTTCATCATCTTCATATACTCGGTATTCGATGCTTGGAATGACTTCTAGGCCTGACCATAGTCAAATTCTGCAACATTATAATTGTCGCGAACTTGATAAATCTATATGGCCGCAATGAATTAATTCACTTGTGGCTTGACTCAAACGACCTCAATATACAATTCAATTTCCTCAATGTCAGTTGTGTTAACCAAGTTCAACGTGATTTTACACCTCTTTGTCATCCCATATTGAAAAGGTTGGAACTATTTCCACTTTTTAAGAGATACTACAATTAGAGACTAATTTGAACCTTTGTTTGTCAATAGTTGTCGTTAATTATATCCTGTCGGTCGATTGTTCAAGCGTGCAATCAACCGATTACATCCAAAGGCACCGATAGCCAGCTTTGCTCCCCTTTTGACATCTGTTTTCGATCCTCGATATTTTTCCATTGTAATAACATATGCAGGAATAGTTAAACATACATAGTGACACATCCTAAAAAATGGTCCCAAATGAATTAAATAATATACGAAGATTGTATTATCTTATCCACGTCAACTTTATCATAAAGAAAACAATCAGCTTCTAAAAAATAAAAATATGATATTTCAAATTGTCCTGAATTTCAAATTTAAGTTTAAGGTTTAGGGTTTTAGGGTTAGAGTTTTAGGGTTTAGGGTTTAGTGTTTTAAGGGTTTAGGGTTTTAGGGTTTTAGGGTTTTAGGGTTGGAGGTTTGGGGTTTAGGGTTTAGGGTTTATTATTTTAGAGTTTTAGGGTTTAGTGTTTTAGGGTATATGGTTTTAGGGTTTTAGGGTTAGGAGTTTAGGGTTTAGGGTTTAGGGTTTTAGGGTTAGGGTTTTAGGGTTAGGGTTCTCGATCATTTCGGGGACCCGAGAAGAGCCTGATACATCATTATAGCTCCTCTAAGACAATTAAATCATCAGCACGCATATCATCTCACTAGCCTTTGAAAGGATAAATAAATAAATAAAAGACCTACTCCTATTGTAGTGAGTATGTTTCATAGCCATTTCTAAGCTTCGAACACACGACTGTCTGAAGCTTTATCTACGAAACCAACTTCTCACAAATCATTTAAGTAGCAACCCGACCGACCATAGCCCCATGCTGCAATCATCAAACATAAGGTGATGAAATTATATTCCAATCTGCAGGAATTAGAATATATTACCATACATTTAACAGAAAATTTAAAGAATTAAAAATAAACATAAAATACAAGGCTATTAAAGTGACCAATCAGAAGAACTTAAGAAATAACTTGTCGATCAAATCTTGAGTTTATTTTTTTTAATAATAATTATAGTTTGAGTTCACGGTCCCTCGGATCACACCAAAGTATTCATTTATTTACATTAATTAATACTCCATAGGTGTAATCTAAGTAGCTCCATATGTAAAAAAAAGGGTGAAAAAGGGTATAGTTTGAAGTTTTTGAACCCAGGTTGACAATGGAGTTGATGGGTTTGGTGGGACGGGGGATGTGTTTAAGAACTATTTTGATGCATCCGCTCATTTCTCTTTGATATCAAGATAATGTTTTTATAAGATTATTTCAGTAAAATAAAAGAGGAATGGTTTAAGTAAATGATTTAAGTATTAAATCTATGTTTTAAAGTGAATTTGATGTGGGGCATTACTTATTTGTTTCATCTTTTGGACCAGTTGTCGGGTTGTGTCATTCATACTTGAACTGGGAAGGAAATTGCAGTAAGCGTTAGAATGAAACAGATCAACATCAACTTTTATACTGGCTTTGGAGTTTGGCCATTCAGTGACGGCGCTGGCGGACTCAGCGCCGATGCAGTGACTCAGCGGGGAAAGCAGTGGGTTATGCATGTGATTGTATTTAAATTGTCAAATTACCGTTTTCACGGATACTTGATGTTGATTATTTTAATTACCATTTTTTTCGATAATAGTATTATACTTATTTTAATTATTATTTTTAACTTTCAAACTAATTTAATAATTTTCAAACAAATTATTTTTAAGCAACTCATAAAATTTGTAAAAATTGTGAGAATATATATATATATATATATACTATATATATATATATATATATATATATATATATATATATATATATATATATATATTCATATATCGAAGACAAAATTGAAAAAGAAAGGCGGCTATTAGGGAAATGAGATGGGGTGGGCAGAGAAAATTCCAGGCATTTAGAAAAAATGGCCAGAAAATCGTAATTTCGGTCAAAGCCGAATTTTTCTGAATCTTGAATGGCGATGGATTTCACTTAGTCGAGAATCATCTCGTGAGAATCTAGCTAACACGTCGAGATTTCATGAATTAGGGAGCAGTGCATGTTTTTCGAGGCGCAAGTATGGTCTTGAAACTCGAACAAGAATTTGATGTCAAAAAAAGTCACTGTAACATGTACTCATGTATTTACATGTTGCATGAGCGAGAGATGATGGAAATGGACGGCCCGAGAGGTGCTAAGTCCAAAATAATTGGAAAGAAGAAGGGACATAGATGTCATTTGCAGCAATTTTAAATGAGGAAAAGACAAAAGAGTTGAATAGTGTTGTCTCTCCTACCTTGGAGCCAAAAGAACGTGAAGGAGAAAGAAGACTACGGTAGCTTAGGTTTTTATTTTAGTAGGGGTGACTCTCTCACGAGTCTAGGTGATCCAGGCAGTGAGTGTGGATGAGAAGGAAAGTCGCTCTGAGAAGTGAGGCTACGTGAACTCTGGAGATTTTTAAGAGTTCGACAAACTCCGTGGGTAGAGTTTCATCCTACTTGTTTTACTCTTGATTTAGAGCTTTGTTGATGTTTGGTTGGGTTGAGGCCTTGAGCAGCGATTTGATCGATCCCAGATCTCTTGGAGCAGGTGTGAGAATTGCTGAAACCAAATTGTATGATGTATGATTTATGGAGCTGTTTTGGTGTTTGTGTTTTAATTGTAAACAAATTGCTTATTGTATTGATATGTATGAGGCGAAAATGGCTATGAAATTGGGTTCACTGAAGTGGAACCGATGTTGGTGATTGGCGCCCAGGCGGTAACCTAAGGGTCCTTGTTCATGTGAATAAATGTTCTGAATATTTTTGTGAAGTATATTAGTTTGAGTAATTCAAATGGATGCTCGTGTTTGTTAATTAACTTTATGTGAGCCTCTAATTTTTGGTGAAATTGATGATGAATGTGGCATCTTGTTTTATGTGCTTTAGTTATGTAAGCCTGTATGATGATATATTTACATGTGTGATATAATTGTGTTGATGGCGTAATGCATTTCCTTATGCATGAGGTAACCTAAGATAGGTGTGAGTGCATGACATGGATTTTCTAAAGAACGAATATGGTTCTGAAGGAATTTCCGCGGGATGAATTGCCGAATGGGGTTGGGAGGCGGTCAACGGATCATTTCGGATGAGACCATGGTATTTCGGGAAGTTCTCGACACATTCACCTCGGGGTGATCGTGCTATTGACTATTCGGTGAGTGTATTTTTTCAAGAACAACAGTTTTGTTTTGAGGGTTAGTTTTCTCATACATGGCTTAGGCGGTGTGAGAGAGTCGTGAGGACTGGGACATGGAGTTGGTCATGTAGACATTCAAGTAGGATCACGCATTTACTTGAATGTGTGGGTTTTCACGTTAGACATTGCATATGCATAGGTGGGTAACCATTTAGGGTGATTCCACTATAGGCGTATTAAGCTCACACAGCCCGAGAGATTATATTATTTCGGGTACAAGAGGGAAGCGCTAAGGACACTCCATCCTAGAACCCGATCTTGAAGAAAACTCAGTTATGGCTTTGAGGGTTTTTATGATGTATACATGTATTAAATTTTAGATTTTTAATATATGTTGTAAAAGAAATAAATTTTTAACTCGAAACTATGGTATAGAGTTGGTATGTTTAGCAGGAGTATTGTTTTACAACATTGAGTGGCGTTTTACTCATGTATATGTCTTATGATGTTGATTGGGACAGGTTTTGTATTTGGGTAGAGCTCCTCGTACAAATGAACTCTGTGGTGCGCGTTTTCCGTCGAATAGTGTCGGTTCCACCCAGGTTCCTGTCATCAGTTAACCAGATGGCGTCAGCCGGACCTAGGTTTGATGTCGAAGCAGTATCAGAGCTTAGGTACAAGAGTACCTAGGGCTTGAGGGGATTTAGGCTAAGGCCATAGTCTTTAAGAGATAAGAACATCACCACTTGGTGTGGCTCGATCTTAGGTTTAGGTATGAGATTACCTAGGAAGGCACGGAACAAAATTAAGACACTGCATGCATTTGTTTTAGGTGATTGTTTGATGTGTTTTATGTGTGATCATTTGAATTGATGAATGGTTGTGTGAATGATGCATAACATGAATTGTTATGTGTTGTATGAATTGGGTGCTTTTAGGAAAATAGCTCTTAGTGTGTTGGAAAATTTTTAGGAGTTTGTGGTGTGTGGCTGGAACAAAAAGAAATGAATGAAATAAATTTGAATAAATTTATTTTGGTTTATAGGACAATGAAATAAAATTTTAATAAATTTTTAGGTTGAACTTAGGTGTAGTGTGAGGAGACGGGGTTGAAAAATTTGGACAAAGCGGTCAGGAATAAAAGAAAAAAAAAAAAATTAAGGTGAAGAAAATTATTTTCCTAGGTTTTTATAGTTTGTAAAACTGAAGAAAATCAAGTAATATATATATATATATATATATATATATATATATTTAGTGTTAAGGAAAAATAAATTTATTTAGTGTTACGGAAAATATATATATATATATATATATATATATTATTTATTTATTTATTTATTTTTGTATTTTCAGTAAAAATTTGGAAATAATTAAAAAATATGGAAAAAACGAAAAAAAAAAAAAAAAATTGGTGCGAGAGAGAGGCGATTTCTTTACTTGATTGTAGTGTGACCTAGTCTTGTAGAGCGAAGCCAGATTGTATTACCTGCAAGAGATGGGTTTAGTGGGTGAAATTGTATTACAATAGGGAGGTTTATTTGTTGGGCCATTATATTTGCAATACACAAGGTTGTGTGTAATGATGAGTAGTGGGGCATTGTATTGCAATACACCATAGTGTATTGAAACCCGGGAGGATTTTGGAATAGGCATTGTATTTTAATGCACCATGGCAAAGTGTCTTGTGACGAGGCTTGATGTATTGTGACTCGATTACCTTTGTTTTTAAATCCTTTATTTGGACAACAATTCACGAGATTTTTTGAAAAAAAAAAAACTATATATATATATATATATATATATATATATATATATATATATATATATTTTGAAAGAATAAAATACAAAAACCAAATAAAATGAAATACAAGTTTTGTAAAAATTATATTTTCAAAAACAAAATTTTTGATGTTCAAATATGAATTGATATATTGACTAAATTGTCTTACGTGCCTATAAATGCGGACATAGTATATAAAATGTATTCGATTGTATGAATAGTGTCTGAAATTTGTGTTTATGCCTTAGAATGCATATTTAACCATTGAATTGTGTAGATGGCTAGTCTGAGCAAGGGCGTGGGACATCCGGTCTCAGGTCGATATGTGATCGACACGACCCGGTAGTATGCTGATAAATTTTGTAGGGATTACTGATCGCCTCTACGGCGAGGTGCAATAGTGGTCGGGCGGGTCGGCGGCCTCGACGTTTAAGAAACAAATCGTCCTCGATGGATAAAGGAGGTGGACTCTAGAATTAGAGCATTGCATGACCACGAGGAGAGATAGATGACATCTGAGGCATCCGGATATCTAGATTGTTGGTACTAAGAGGAAGGGAAGATCCATCTTCTTCCAGGCCGGGAAGAAGCGGAAGACTTTTGTTTCGCGGGATATCCGGGCGGGGCAGGGTCACGGCCAGGACTGAGACGGGCGGGACATTTGGTGACCGAGGAGGATGATGTGTTATTCCCTCTCACCAGATGATGCGGACACTTTCGGACAGCAGGATTGTCCGCGGCGAGATCCCCCGAGATTATGGGACACCTCGATTCCCGATCATCGGTGGGAGCCTTAGGGTTGCCGGTCGAGATGGCGGATGGTGTGCTACCATCTGCTGCGAAGCCTGGGAACAATAAGGAGGATTATCCCGAGATAGGGATCAGGGTTTTTGGGACAGTGGTGCGATCGGCGAGTAGGACGAGAGATCGACGCCACAATTATTCCTCCGCCCCCGCCCAGTATGGAGTCGGGAGGGACGATATCGATACGAGGGTGCCACACGGCTGTGCCGCCAGCGGAGCGAGCCACATAGGCCGGGTCCACAGCGGCGGTGGTCATTACAAGATTTCTGAGCGAAGTTGGGTCGGTGTGGCGGATGACGTGTTACCATTGTGACGACTGAGCATATGGCGAATTGTCACGAAGCGGAGATCTCGTAGTACAGACTAGCGTCCAGTTAGGCGGATATCGCGGTCGTTCTCGCCCGACTAAGTGGCGTTTGAATTGGATGCATCATGTTCATTCGTATTGCATCTTGTGTGATGGATTGGGCTTAGAGGTTAAGGCCTTTAGAGAAGCCAAGTATAGATGTTCTTCCCTAGGATGTAGGGTGAAAGTTGACCTGATAGGTCGGGTTACGAGTTAGAGATCTCCGAGATTCTACTCATGGTGGACCCCCGGGAATGAGGTGTCACAATATGGCATCATTGCGTTCATGTGCCACAGTGACATCGCGTCGAGTCGGGTGTGAGTGCACGGTATGGTCATTCACCACTCTTGGTGAGTGTGGGTTGAGTTTGTCTTTGGGACTACGTCGATGAAGACTTCATAGTTCGAATCGGGGAAATAGTGAAGGGGAGAATTAATAATGTGTGTTGGGCAAAAGCAAGAAGCGTTAATCCCCTAAAAGGTGAAGCTGGAGTTAGGGTGAAGGAGACCAGCGATAGTATCAAAGGTCACGTGTGGAGTATAAGAGACCGGGGAGATATTATCCCATTACGTAATGGGTGAGACCGAGGGAGATATCGGATTCTGTGTGGGTGTAAGAGACCTTGGGAGCTATCCCAAATTTTTGTGTGGGTGTAAGAGACAGGGAGAGATATCCCAAATTTCTGTGTGGAGTGTAAGAGACGCGAGTGGAAATCGGTATTTACGTGTGGGTGTAGGTGGAGATATCCGAAGCGAAGGGGATTATGTTGCCGAGAGAGATGAAAACACCGCGGTCAAAGTTATCACATGAACTTAGAGTTGAGTGATAGGGTGGAGTGACTCAAGATTTGGACCCTTTGCGTGCATTGGGTGTAGTTAAGCCGACAAGGGCTCGATATATGGATGTCATTCAGGACATGGACTAGGTTGATGGTCCATGGGATTATCAGTGATTGTGACCTTGGGAAGGTCAGCGTTTACACACCCAACAGGGGTTGTGTAGGGTTACATGTTGTGTGGATTATATACAGGTGTTAGAGGACATGTTATGAGCATATGTCCTGGATTATAAGGGTAGTTGGGAAGAGTATTTTCCATGGTGGGTCGCTACAACAGTTACCAAGTGAGTATACAGATGACACCGTATAAGGCATTGTATGGGAAGCCATGTAGATCACCGTTATATTGGACCGAGGTGGGAGAGAGCTCCATCACTGGTCATGATCTGACTAGAGACACCTATGAGAAGGTGAGCTTGATACGATAGCGTCTTCTCAAAGCTCAGAGCCGGCAGAAGAGCTATGCGGACGTCTGACGTCTGACGCCCCAGAGTTCGAGAGTAGAGATCGCGTCTTCTTGAAGGTGATGCCTAAAAGTGGTGTGAGGTTAAACCAGCGGGGAAGCTATAGCCGAGATTAATTGGGCCTTTCGAGATACTCGAGAGGGTGGGCCTTTATCAGTGCCGGTTAGCTTTGCAGCCCGACATGTCGGGTGTCCACGCGGGTATTTCACGTCTCACTCAGGGTATACTCCAGTCAGCTCATGTGGTGGATTAGGGACCGAGATAAGGTTGACAGTGGGACCTTGAGGGGAGGGACGGTGTGCGTGTGTCGTGATCCAGGTTTGCGGCCTTAGAGACCGTGAGGCTAGTGAGGGTGATATGGCGGCACTATGGGGTGGAGGAGTCACGTAGGGCCTTGAGAGGACGATGCGGGCCCACCCTGTCCCTTCTTTGGGATGAGGAGTCAGTAGTTTAGCCGTTTAATATTTAAATGACTAGTTTACATGCTTGGTAGAGTGCGTATTACATATGCACATGTGAGTGATTGTGATTGTCCAGAATTTCGAGACGAAATTCCTTTTAAGAGGAGAATGTAAGACCAGAAAATTCAAATTTACGGAAAAATGGCGAAAATAATGAAATTCGGTCAAAACCAAAATTTTTCTAGATCTCGGATAGCGAAGCAGTTTCACCATTGGAATCGTCTCCACGAAATCTTGCTAACACCGCGTTGAATTTCGTCGGGTTATGAGGCAGTCAAAAATTGCGTTTTTAGAGGCGCAGAAGTATCAAGTGTAATAAGTAAACGAAGCTGATGTGACAAAGTCACATGTAACATGTACTCATGTGACACATATGTTGCATAGTGATGAGAGATGATGGAAATAGACGGCCGAAAGAGTGCCAAGTGTCAAAATAGTGGAAAGAAGGGACATAGATGACATTTTGGCAATTTTAAATGAGGAAAAGACAAAAAGTTAAATAGTATTGTCTCCTACCTTAAGGAGCCAAAAGAAAACGTGAAGGAGAAGAGACACAGTAGCTTAGGTATTTGATTTTAGTGAGAGGTGCTTGTGACTTCTCCTCACAAGATCCGGCGATGTAGTCGGTGTCGAACCGAGGAAGTCGTTCTCGCCCGGTCTTAGCTCTGGCGTGGGCTCCGGTTTAAGTTTCGACAAACTCCGTGAGGTGAGGGTTTCATCCTGCCTTGTTTACTCTTGATTTAGAGCTTTTGTTGATGTTTCGGTTGGGTTGAGGCCTTGACGACGTTTGATTAGTCCCCCAAATCTTGACATGGAGTGTGAGAATTTATGAAACCCAGATTGTCGCGGTCATGCGCCGGTTTATAGGCGATTCATTTTAAGGTGTTTGTGTTCTTGTGAAATAAATTGTATTGTGATGTGTATGAGGCCGGAAATGGCTATGAAATTCGATTTCACAAAGTGGAATCGATATTGGTGATTAGTGTAACGGTAACCCGAGGTTCAACATTCCACGTGGAATAGCGTTCACGGGCATATTTTGTAGAGAAAATGTGATTGGTTGAGTAGCTGGTCAAAATTGCTCGTGTTTGATGATGCCCATGTGAAGGCTAATTTTTGGTGAATTGATGATGAATGTGCATAACATGTTTGTATGTGCTTTAGTTATGTAAATATATGCATGATGATATATTTGCATGTGTGATATAATTGTGTTGATAGTAGCATAAATGGCATTTCATATTTTGCGGGGTAACCTAGGAATTAGGTGTGAGTGCATGACGATTTCTGAAAAAAGCAATTTATGGATTTGTGAAAGGAATTTCACAAGATGAATTTTGGGATGGGGTTGGGAGCGGTCCAACATATCATTGGATGAAACCATGATTATTTTAAAGGAGTTCTCAACGCATTCGCCTCGGAGGAGTAGTCCCATCTTTTACCGACCGTTGGAGTGTATTTTTTCAAGAACAACAAGTTTTGTTTTGAAAAGGGTTAGTTTTTCTCATACATGGCTTAGGCAGATGTGAGGGATTCGGTGAGGACTCGGGACATGGGTTGGTCATGTAGACATTCAAGTAGGATCACGCATTTGCGCGGAATGTGTGTTTATGGGTATTGCATGCACTTAGGTGGGAGTAACCCATTTAGGATGATTATTTCTTGGGCGTGCTTCATGCATGTCGAGGAATTATATTATTTCGGTACAAGGAGCGCACGAGAGACGGCTCATCCTAGAGGCGATCTGCGAAGAAAGTCGTTATGTTTGAGGTTTTTATGATGTATACATGTATTAAATTTTAGATTTTTAATATGTATTTGTAAAAATAAATTTTAACTCTTGAAACTATGGTAGATTGGTATGTTATGAGTATTATTTTATGATTAAGATGGCCCGTTTATATGTTATGTCTTATGATGTTTGATTGGGACAAGTTTTGTATTTGGTGAGCTCCTCGTATAAAAGGAGACTACTTTTCGATTTTCTCGTCGGCAGTGTCGGTTCACCCAGACGTTCACAGTATTCCATGAGTTGACGGGTAGTCCAGCGGACCCGGAGTTTGGGCGTCACGGTCGGGGAGTGGTTGGGATGCGGGATTACGGTTCCTCAGATGTCGCGGTTACACTAAGGTGGTGTTTGTTTTTTGACTTAATGCTGAAGCTAAATAGCTTTCAGCATTAAGCTGTTTGTTTTTTTAAAATTTTTATGACTTATTGCTGAAATTTTTTTAAAAAGTTCTAAATAGGAAAGAAGTGGCAGAAAATATTTGCTTTTCTATTGAGGAGGAAAAAAGTCATTTCCACAAAAATGAGAAAAATTCAATCATTGTTACTTAACAAGAAGAAAAACTAGCAATATACACTACTAGGGATGACAAAAACGAGAAGGTTTGGGACCAGGCAGGTCCCATCAGGCAGAACTCGTTTATTTTTTCCAATTCAACTTGGCACATTTAAAAAATTAGCAGTAGAAACGGGGATAGGAAATTCCAAACTCACCGTTACATTTTATTTTGTTTTTATTTTTTTAATTTTAATTTTTTTATATTTGCTTTTATTTTTATTATATTAAAATTAATAATTTTCATAAAAATAAAAATATTATGAATTTTATAAATTATTTATTAAAAAACATTATCTGTAGCATTGTTTATATTAAAGTATAAAATAAAATGATAAAATTATTTTTAAAATATAATCGGGCGGGGCTTATTATTATTTTGGATACATGCGTTTCATATTGTTTCATTACCGAGATTAAGTTACGCCTGAAATAATTTATTTCCTTTCAGTTTACTTTATTTTAAATGAACTTAGCTCAATCCATTTCCTAACTTTCGATATTTTCGTAAAAATCTCGTCCTTGGAGTCACTGACAACTTATCATCCAGAAAATTTGAAAATTTTCCGCTGTCTAAACCATTGTTTTTTACGGGTCATTAGATTTGTAAGGCAATTTAACGGTACAATCAGTTAATTAAATGAGATCTAGAGGACTTTTTCTAGGCCACAGATTCCCTTATGCCCAATTTATTATTTTATTAACATTTTGCCGGTTTGAAAATTTCAATTTTCTTGGGTTTCTGATAACAATACAGTCTCGGATTTGAGAGAATAAACTCAAACACATTAAAACCGATTAAAAATAAAAATTAAACGTATCATTAAGGAAGCGAGAGATTGGGATAGGAACCCTGAAAATAATCGTCGGTGACACATTCGAATCATTTCACTGTCGTAAAGCAAACGACTTAATGCCAATGCCTCTTATTGAAGTACTGTCCGACATTAAACTCAAAGTTCTCTCTGACATTAAGTAAAAACAAACACGCCTAGCTACTGAAACCAAGCCTTGCATTTGTGCACATATTAGTAATACCCCAAAATGACTATAACACCCTTGGTCGCTGCCTAGGATCTGGGGCATCCCATGCAACCGAAGCAGACGCCAACAAAGGAATCAAAACCCCAAAATCCAAGGTGGTTTGGTTATAAATTTTAGTTGAGGGTTTTAATCGCCGAAATGTGAGTTTTTTTGTTTCAAAACAAGAAAAAGAAGAAAAGCATGATTCTTGTTGTTACTTCGAAGAGAGAATGTTGTTATTATATCCATAGCATTGCAGGAACTACACTAGTAATATCGAATAACAAAGCACGTTACCATGGAGGCTGTGTGGAAAATGGGCGGAGAAGGAGAAGGAGGCTACCCGCCTTTGAGGAAGGAAGTGAATTCTATTCAGTAGTATGGACGGAACTCTCAAACTTTAAGGGTTGTTGGGCCTTTGGCTTTGCATTCTAATCGGTTCGGAATTGAGTCAATCACCACTATCTTCGTCGGCCATATCGGAAACCTTGAGCTCTCTGTTGTCTCCATCTCCCTCTTTGTCATTGGCACCTTGCTCACTTTTGGTTTCTGGCGGTACCCTTCCACTTTCTCTCTCTCTCTCTGCCGCTTCCATTTTCGTTTCGATTTTTATCCTCTCTCTAGATTTGGCTCTCTGATCGCTTCTTCAAATCTTTGATTTAGAAAAATGTTTTCTTTGTATACCATCTAAACGTGGAGCTTTAGCTTTTGGTGGGTTTGATTCTTAATTCTCATTTTACTATTATCTTTTATATTAACATATTGTTTGTGTTGCTTTATAGTGAAAATTTCACAGGTATTACCGGGACGGTTTGATGCAAATGGGGTTTACAGATTGGTATTGGAGTACTTCTCTTCTCCTTTGAAGGAGGAACGAGGGTTTGGCTATTGGATGATTAAATTTCAAAGTTTTCATTGTTTCCTTTTTCTCTCGTTTTCTTGACAGAAACAAAGAGAGGGTTTTAATATGATCAGCTACTACTTACTCTTAACCAAGTACACATATCTTTAAAATTGTGATGGGTTAGTGGACTGATATCTATGTGATCGAATCTAGACATCTAGTGCGAGGTTTGTTCTTGATAGAAGTAGTATCGAGCCCGATCCCCAAATGTGGAAGTTAAAAGGGAAAGATTCTAGAAACTCCTATTTTATATCATGTTTGCATTATCAGAAAATTTGAGCTTTGTTGATGAACAATTCTTAAGTTAGGGGAACAGTGTTAATTAAGAAGATAAATGGGAACTTGGGAATGGAAAAATCTTGCATTGTTTTTGTATCAATACTGCTGTTTTGGTTGATTTCGTTTTCTAATGAAACAAACAGATTCTGATTCTAGTTATAATTAAATTTGTAGCTTGAGTATGGGGAGTGCACTGAACCTTGTGTGGACAAGAATATGGTCTTTGGACAAGTCTAAACAGCAGGGTATCTTGCAAAGATCATGGATAATTCTATCCATGACTTGGCATCCTCTTGCCTTTATACCACATCTTTGTTACCCGATCTAAAAGGTGTGGGGTGAAGACGACATAGCCCAGTCTTATTTGGACAATTCACTATACAAACCATTCTTAATTGTTCTATTGGCCATCATCTTCCCACCGAGGAAGTTCCTTAGGCCAGCGGTGGATGTGCAAACAATCCCTGCGCTGGCGGAATGCTTGGGTATTCATTTATGCCTTAAGTTGAGGCACCACTGAGTGCGGCCATAGCTTATGTCATCTCGAATTGGGTGATGGTCGTGACTCAAGTAATAGTCTATATCAATTGGTACAGAGGGCGGGATTGACATGGATTGTCTTCATTGGGCTTTTTAGGCTTTCATTCTCCTCAGCAATGATGCATTGCCTAGAGATTTGGTATTTTATGATCATAATCCTTCTCGCCGGGCACCTTCAAAATGCAGTCATTGCAGTTGGCTCTCTTTCTATTTGGTGAGATGCTAATATTAATTTCATAATGACCGTCTCCTTTTTTGGAAACAATGAATGATGAGGAGTATTGGAGTTTGTTTGGTGCTTGTAATCCTTATTTTGATTTTGATCTATTAATTATTTATCCTTCTTTTCTAATATGTTGCGCATGACATTTGATGGATGAGGCCATGTTGTTTATTGGATGGGCCTCTGAGGTAAAAAAATTAGCGCTCTGGGTGTTTAATAATTTTATTTGCTTTATAAAGGGATGTTGTTTGTTCATATATTCATCTGTTTGTCCAAACTGATGATGCTTTTTCAACTGGAACTGGGCTGGAGCGTGCTAGAATTGCTGGGCCGGTCCGCTGACTCTGGATGTCGGGCTCCTCTGTAAAAACAAGAAACAAAAAGGATTGACGGGGGCTCGCCCATTGCCTCTCCGATGCCTAAGTCAGTTCTTTCCGATGGAAGAGAATATCAACTGCTTGGGAGGCCCCCGAGTTTGTGCGTGCCTTTCAGATAGGGTAGCACAGTATTTTATAATGGATGATCATGATAATTTTCCTAGTTGGATGATGATACGAATATTTCTCCCATTGGGTGAGAGATTTTCTTTCCTTATTGTTAACCGATTAATAAGGGATAATTGATGGGCAATAATTAGGAAATATCTTACTTTTCTAATTGGTGGAGATTGGGTATTTTCCTTTAGTACGAGTTCTTTGATTATATTACCAGCCTTTTTAAAGGGGTGACTTGGGCCCTCATTTTGGGCCTGTGTTTGGGGGATGCCATCAAGGGCCCAGCACTGGTACTAGGCTACTTAACTGTCACTTAACCCCAGCTGTAGCATTTGAGCACGTGTTGAACTGCGCGCCCATTATTTTAAACCGATCACAATCGCACCCGATGTTTGAGGCATTCAAAATATCTTACATATTATTTAACCCGAAAAGACTTGTGGATGTTGGGTAACCCGACTTCCCCACCACGTGTCCCCTTTTAGGGACCCATGATTTAGCAATCAAAGCAGGACTCACTTTTTGTATGGGGGCTACCCGAAATACAACATGTATAATAGTATATCCTGACCCATCCGGCCTCAAAAGTAGTAATGACCACACATGGTCCATTTCCATATCCTCAATATACAACTATATCACAATAGTCCATAAAAGTTTATTACAACACTCTTATATATAGTCTTGGTATCGGACGGTACCAATTGCTGCGTGGACAGGGATTACTTGGCACCACCTCAATCCTCCCTTCAGGACCCATTCATTCATATTTAAGTTGAAAATGTGATAATAATATAAATACGAGTCAAGTCAGATCCACGACCCTCTTACCATTATTACATACGAACCATATTGGCAATAGTCAAGAATTTAATTACAATTCTTTTATACAAAAATACATGCTAGAACTAGTTTATCCAAAGCATTTTTTACAAAAATATTTATCAAGGCCACAAGTCGGCCTTCTTCGTAATCACAGCCTTGTTTGAGAGCCGTCCATTTGTGTAGACCTTACACCTGAAAGGGGGTCCCACGGCGGGGTGAGCAATGCCAATAGAGGCTGTTTCGAGGGGGTTACTCCCCCTACAGTGCACATGCAATATACTTAATCACATCATATTACATTCATAGATATCTGATCCTACCATGATACTACATGTCATGAATGAGATGAGACTCATGCGTACCCCATGTCACAGTCTAACCAACTCCCTCGTGACATATGCTAGAGAGTGCGAAAAAACCGTCATTGATATTTAATCCAATGACCCTTTTAAACAAAATCTTTTTATATAAATCAAAACCCATTGGATAAACCTCAATGTTCGATTTATTAGTAAATCCGTGTGTTATGCATTTGTGGGCCACGGTTCTGAGGTTTCACCGCAGCGGAACTATTCCTAACATTTTTGCGGCTCTTCTTTGCGGTGATCATATCTAACCGCAACCCTCTGCAGGGTTTTTCACTTTCGATAGGGAGTATCCCCATCCACTTCTTGCTATATACCTAACATATTTCATGCTATGCAACCATATGGAACTCATTTTGGACATTGTCCCATTGCAAGACTCATTTACATTCACGAATGATGAATGATCATAATCATGCACACACACCCAACACAATCACGGTGTCCGTGCATATGCAATGCAAAAATTCAATGCATGTGTACCTCATGTTTACATGTATAAAGAACCTACATGAACATTTACATTCCATACTTTATACTAAGTATCTCATGGGTAATTATATCAAACATATAATTTACATCATTCATGCTAATATATTTAAACACCCTTATGTCAACATATTTTCACACCTATATTGACATCTAAGTCATCACCAATCAAGCGATGACCTGCCTCTCTAGGCTTAATTGGCAGCGCCATGTCCACATTAGCCTACAATAAATGGAATGACCTTGTTCATACACAAACAAATAACAAATGAAACCAATTAGAACACATAATTTGACTTTAACACAATTTCAACCAAGTATATCACTCAATTCAAGTAATGATTATACTACGATCATATCTCTGATTGTGGCAAATATTTGGACACAAATCATTATGACCCTAAGCTTCTTGTAATCCGAAATGGACCATAACATGAGTTATAGGGTCAATTTAGGTGATTCAAAAGGCTAACATCAAGTTTTCAGATAGAGCTACAAGTTCCTTGAAGGATAGTAGTCCAAATTCCCACTCTTTCCCAGAAAAAAATCAGTCCTTAAAATCTGGATAGTAGGTTCGATGCCAAGCAGGCGTCTGTGGCGATCGGAGAAAACGGTATAGCTTGAGTTATAGATGTTCAATTTAGATTAGCCAAAAAACCTAACATCAAGTTCTCATATAGGGCTACAATTTCCTTGAAGGGATACTAGTCAAAATTCTCCATTTTTCTAACTAAAAATCCAGCGCAAAAGCGGACATCTCTCTAAAATTAACAGAGACACTTATTAGCTGCTTGTTATTTTCTTGCTTGATCCGCCAGGAAAAGCCAAACAGCCCCTTGGGGCATTAAAATAACCAAACAGCCCCTAGTGGAAAATAAACCGTGAGGAAGAATCCCTACCTTTTAGGCTGAAGAAACTACAGGAACCATGGACACTTCCTAAACCAAAAAATTAACTTTGATTTCCCGAACTCCTCGCTTATTGAATCCTCTGTAAATCTCATGTTTTTGGTACCCACGCATAGCCCTTGTCGAGTAGATGAACTTTTGTTCTTGGCCCGACGAATTCTGAACGATGTAACTCCGTAGATCGAAAAGAGAAGTTTAAATTTTTTTTTCTTTTTTTCTCTCTCTCTCTCTCTATTTCAGACAAAGAAAGAAATGATTTTTTTCCTTCTTTTTTTCTTCATTTCACCTTTTAACATATCTTAAGTTTTTATATGCTTAGCCGTCGGCGCCACGTGTCCATGACTTCGTTCGGGCCATTTATGCCTGAAGCGATTTATTTCATCCGATTCCAGTTCAAATTATTTAAATTGAACTTTACAGCAAATTATTTCTCAACTTTTGAAATTTTCCAAAATCACCTGTTTTTGAGGTGTCATTATCACACGTCACCTTGAAAAATGTGAAAATTCGACGTGCTGAGATTGAAAGTGAGTATTTACTGGAACAACTAGATTTCACGGCGAATCAATAGGTGAGTCCAGTTTATGATATCTAAGATCTGAATTTTTCAGGCTTCCCTGAACCATTTCGGCAATTTTACTATTTTTGCTATTTTTCGAAAAATTAAGGCCCTGCAGGTTTGACTATATCCTTTTCATTATTAGTTTATATACAACATATTGATCACATTAAATAGAAACACTACGGGTGAGCACCTCTCGCTAAGGTGGCCTTTGATGTTGATGGAGGGAATGTCATGTTCTCTGCCGCCTTCTACGGTACCTCCACACATTTGTGACACCCCAACTGGCACCTGTGTTAGGAAAGGGTCTATCCGCGAGTGAATTTAAACTGATTAAGCGACGGTTCTAAAACATTCATTGAAATATAATCATATAATTTAACATATATTACCAAAAAACCATACTATCATACCCGATGTTTGAGGCATTCAAAATATTAACATATTATTTACAAATCCTTTCATTGTACCCAAAGTCTATATACAACATATTGCTCAGAATAACACGTTAAATAGAAACACTGCAGGTGAGCACCTATCACTGAGATGGCCCTTGATGTTGATGTGGAACCTCTGTGCTTTTCAACTTGCCTTCTGATTTTCTGCATGGATAAACATCCGTGCTAAGCATAAAGCTTAGTGAGGATCCTTACGCATGGATGACCACTAACCATGATCATCACATTCTAATACTCATACAACTTGTTATGCATATATATATATATATATATATATATATATATATATATATATATATATATATATATTATAAACTTTTAAGCTACAATAATCCAAGAACTTACACAATTAGATAATTTAATTCATTATATTAATCTCATATAGCAGCGCTAACTTCCTATGCTTTGTCTGTCGAATTCCTTATCATTTTTAGTCATAGTATTAATGACTATTACGTTATTTATATTTCCATTATATATTACAAATTATTTCCTATGTTTATGATTCATGTCTCATTTATCCATCTCTTCATCTTTTTTTTTATTAATGTATTTCATTTCAGAAAGTGAATCCCAGAGATGACCTCTCTTTCTAAGTTATCATATACGACAATGATCTCTATACATGTATCATGGCAGCCCTGACGGGATCACGAGTAATATTAAGCAGGGCCAACTATGTATTTGTATCTTGACATTAATTGTATCCCTAATGCGACCAGGCCATCATCACTCTACGCGGTCGCCAGCGGGCGGTGGTTATTACGTTTTGGTATCCAGTATATGAATAACTAGTGTTATCATGTATGCATATGTGATATTCACTTTCCATTATTCTCATCTTCATAAAGAGTACTTTCACATATCTCTTGTCATCATATGAATATATTCTATGCATTTTTTTATAACAACTATACATGTATTATCTTTTCTTCACATGGCTAGAATTCATGTCATTTATTATTCCATTCCTTTATTCCATATTATTTAGCATTAAAAATCATTATAAATTTTTAAGTTAATTTCTTTATCTGCTAAGTTATCTGGAAACTTATTTTCATACAAAACCATCACCACTAATACTTTGGGAGCATATAAGAGACATTTGGATGTCTCAAATCCTATAAGAGAGGACATGAAAAGTCCTTTCAAAACAGGTCCGACTTCCCATGGTCTGGATATTCACTGAACATGTTTCAGCCTTCATGCACTTTGTTCCTCCTATGAATCTAATTTACTCAGAAATTGGAACCGCTCCATTTAGATCATCCAAACTCAAGTTATGACATTTAATGCCAAGGCGGAGTACGTTTGCCAGGTTTACACACTACTAAGTACTTGGCGCAGACCTGATTTCAGAGATCTTAACTCCTAATTTGAACTATTTCCTTCTATTTATTTGAAGCTATGGTTCTAGAAGTTCTTCTCAGTGGGTGTAATTTGGTACGGAAACTCTAGATATGTCCTAAATACGCAAGGTACACTGTTTTCAGAGTAAACAATGTGGTCTTTAGACCCAAATTAGAGGGTCTTAAATTAATCTTAATACTTTAGGCTCTGTTTGGAAAATGTAGTCACATGTCTTAGGTTTCCTCTCCAACTGAAATTTCCTAAATCGGAGCACTCTAGACGAAGTTATGGCCAAATAATTCACTTAGGGTTTTGAGGAAATTTTGACTGACATTTCCTAAAACCCAGACATTTCCTTATACTAAAATTTCCAATTGAGGACCACGACCAAATAACAATCAAGAAAACCAACTGACCCAACAAAAACAACAAAATAAGAGGGAGAAATTAGAGTAGTTTCCTAACCTTAATTTTTCTTGAAACCTTCTCTTCTCTTCTTTTCTCTTCTTTCTTCTTCCTTAACTACCCTTCTTACACTTTCTTCATAACACCACATGGAGGCATGGAAATGGATTAAGGCGCAACCAATTTGGTCTCCTTCACACTACCACCCGAATGCCTTAGCTCCCCCAAAACCAAAATGGGAAAAAATGATTTCTAGAGACAAATCTTTGGTCTTATCTTCACTTGTTATAGGCCATATTTGCATAATCGCATTCAACTCTAATTTTCCATGCATTATATTAGTCCTCAGTTTATTTCATTTACACATCATTATAAAATTCTAACCGCATACTAATCCCCAGCTTAATATTTATAGACCTCAATTTAATGCATTTACCATATCCTTTGTACTTCTTTTAAAAATTCTAGTTAGATAATTTTTCTCGCACTATCACCAAATTTCAAAACACAATTTTGTTCCATTTGCTTTTAAAAAATGTCATAAAACTATTGGGTATAATTTTGGATGTTACAATTTCCCCCTAAAAAGAATTTAGGTCCTTGAAATTCATACTGGATAAAAGATGTGGAGTCTTTGGAGTGTTGTAAACCACGATTCCCATGTTGCTTCTTCATGCAGTGGTGTTGCAGGAGCACTTTTACCCGATGGTACACAACAGTCATGGCTGTTTCACTTCTCAGCGAATATGGCTTTGGAAACCATCATCGCCGAGGAATAATCTTGATGCACGCGCACTTCTTGCGGGTAGGATATGCGATTCTTCTTTATTTGTTTCTCAGTAGCATAGACACATGAAATACGTCATGCGAATTTATTAACTCACAGAGGGAAAGCCAAGCGATATCCAGCATTGGCCAGTTCTCTCAAAACCTCATATGGGTGATGAGCCTCGAACTTCAGCTTCCCTTTCTTCCTAAATCTAAGCATCTTCCTCCATGGAGATACCTTTAGGAACACTTTTATCACCCACTTCATATTCAATGTCCTTCCTTTTTGTGGCATATGATTTATGTCGATCCTTCACCTTAACACAACCTTTCTTACAGAATACGAACTTTCTCTTCTATATCTTTTACTATGTCTAGACCAATCACTTTATGCTCATTCAATTATGTCCAACATACAGGAGTTCTATCTCCGGCCATATTGATCCTCATATGGTGCCAAGCCAATGCTTGATTGATAGCTGTTATTCTGAGGAGAAAATTCCATAAACGGAAGATACACATCGACTTCCGGGAAATTCGGCTCACATCCTGGAAACATATCTTGAGCATTTGAATAAACCTCTCGGATTTGTTCATCCGTCTTTTGGTAGAAAAATTTGTCTTGAAATTGAGACGGAAATTAATGCGATTGTAACTCATTTAGGAATCTTAATGTAAATCTTAGGTCTCGATTGAAGCCTGATTATCGATAGAGCATAAATGCAAATCGGACCAATTTCATCCACACATGTATAAACAGCTAGTCGATCCATAGAATTGTCCATCGGCGGTACGTTTTAAAATAGTCGGAGCTTAGTGAGTTTATCAATTATCACCAAATAGCATCCGCTTCTCTGCGTGGCGGGAGCACAGGATCACGAAATCCATAGCTATATTATCCATTTCCATTGTGGAATTGGAATAGGATTCAACCAGGCACGATGGCACCTGGTGTTGACTTTGACGACCGTCAAACACTTGCTGAACACATAATCCGATACATCTTTTTCATACCTTTCCACCAATATTTCTTCAAATCCGATATCGCCTCTCAGGGATGCATGATAAGCTCTTGAGTTATGGGCTTCATGTGACTCTTTCTTTAGCTCCTTTGTTAGCTGGTGGCATAATCTATCTCACGAAACACAAGCTCCCACCATCCGCTTTACCAGAAAACTCACGCTCGACTCCATCTTTGATCAGCTGAATCTTTTCCTGCAATTCTTTATCATTCTTTTGAGCATCTATAAATCATACAGCAAGAAAGCGAGCTCTTAATTGATCACAGTAAAGCTCCATCATTTGTTATTCTTGATTCTTTGACCATTAGTGATAAAGCTATCATTGTTATGCTCTTTTCACTTAAGGCATCAACCACCACATTGGCTTTCCCGATGTAGATCAGTTATGCGGAGTCATAGTATTTTAAACAACTCTAACCATCTCAGTTGCCTGGAATTCCAGCTCTTTACATGAGTCGGCTGGTACTTGCGACTCTTGTGGTCACCATTAGCCAAACTCTACACTTTTTCCCCATATAAGTAGTGTCGCCATATTTTCAAAGCAAACACTATCGCAACTAATTCTGGTCGCAGGTAGGATAATTCTTCTGCAGAGGAAGCTTCTATTGCCTAGATACATAGGCCTGACTTTACCGTCTTGAATTAGCACACATCCCGGACCTATCCTTGAAGCATCACCATGCAAGTACGCTGCTCTTTACCGGGGTCGATTGTGTGGCTTGGGCTTCAATTAGTAATTGCTTTGATTTGCTTAAAGCTAACGACACTTTGTCATTCCACTCAAACTTCACATCTTTTCTAAGCAGTTTGGTTAGTAGAGATGCTATGACAGAAAAGTCGTTCACAAATCTTCTATAATATCTGGCTAACCCCACAAAACTCCTCACTTCTATCACATTTCAAGGTGGCTTCCAGTTCACAATAGCTTCAATCTTAGCTGGATCAACTTTAATTCCTTTACTTGACGATGTGGCTTAGGAAGAAAACTTCCTTTAGCCAAAAATCACATTTACGCAACTTGGCATACAACTGATTTTCTCTCAAAGTTTGTAGAACTATCCTCAAATGCTATTCATGCTCTTCCTCATTCTTGGAATACACCAATATATCATCAATAAACACCACCACAAACTTATCTAAGTAGGGTCGAAACACCCTATTCATCAAATCCTTAAATCTTTGTTGGTGCCGCAGCGTCGACCAAAGGCATTACCCAAAACTAAATGACAGACCCAGTATTGATCTGAATCTTTGTCTTAGCATCTAGACATCTTTTCCTCTCTCAGCGATGGTACCCAGTTTGCAGATCTATCTTGGAAAGAATCCACCTTCTCATTCGATTGATCAAATAAATCTTATATTCTAGGCAACGGTTACTTGTTCTTCACTGTTACTTTATTGATCTGTCTATAATCAATGCACATTCGCAATGTGCGATCCCTTTTCTTCACAAATAAAACAGGTGCACCCTAAGGAGAAACACTAGGTCTAATAAACCCTTTATCCAGCCAGCCTCTATAGCTGTGACCTCGACTCTTCTAATTGTGAGAATGAGCCATCTGTAAGGTGCGAGAAATCGGAATTTGTTCTGGTACAATCTCTATGGACAAGTCCACCTCCCTCTCAAGTGGAATTTCAGGTAACTCTTCAGGGAATACATCTGGAAATTCCCTTACTACTAGAATCTTTTCCACATCTACTTGACCTCACTTAGAGTCAAGTATCAAGGCTAAAAATGTCTCTCATCCTTTCCTCATAAATCTCCTAGCCTGCATAGCTAAGATCACATTAGACATCGCGCTAGATCTAATGCCCTGTACTATCACCTCTAACTGGTCAGAGCACCTCAACACTACTGTCTTCTTTTGACAATCTAGTATAGCTTTATGCTTAGACAACCAGTCCATACCCAGAATCAAATCAAATTCTGGAAAGCGAACAATCCGTCGATTAAGAAAATTTTCTATCTGTAGCGGATAACTATGGGAATGGCCAATTTACGTACATCCTATTCACATTGACATTGTGCCCCCAGAAGGGTGGTTTACATGCATATCATATGATATTGCTCCTTTATTTGTCACCTTATCGAACACTTATGGTACTTACATATGAATGAGTAGATCGAAAGGTATAATGTCATGCATTTCAATACCATAAAGTGAAATTAATCAATAGTACTTTCGAGTTGCCTCTGATCTGACCTTCCATAGCATATGCTCTTGTTGGCGAATTCATAGAGACGATCTCTGGTTTTGACCTTTGTGCCTCCTTGTCGCTATGTTGTCTGGCTCCCTTCGAAGGCTTCCTACACTCTATCTAGGTTGATGAGTAGTGCCGCGGACCTCCCTCACTGTACTATGTGAGGATTCCTATTGTCCCTTGACTAACATGACAATTTTTCCATAAAATGTTCTGTGCTTCCACATCTAAAGCACCCTTCTGTCAACAATCTAAACTCCCAAATGTCGTCGATGGCAATGAGGGCACTCTGGAGTTTCTCCTAGTCCTGTTGAAGCACCTCTACTAGTACTAGGTACTATTGTATTTCCTTGTCTTCTTCCCCTTGTGGCAGAACTATGTACTAACTCAGTTTGGGACTCTCTGGCTCTTTTACCATAGGAGAAATAAGCTCCTCTAGAAAGCTTCCTCTTCTGAAATCTTTATCTGCTGCTTACCTCAGTTTACCTCCCTTTCATTGCTACTGCTGTGATAAAAATTCAGCTATTAGAGAGTAACATGTGTTGTGCCCCTCGAGCGACCGGCTTGATGAACAGTCGAGAGACGGGACGCATGAAACCATTTGTCAAAATAAATTTCATATAAACATACCTTATATATATGAATATATGATATCATTACTAATACATTAGTAATATGAGAAATATACATCATATCATTTCAAGATGGCTCATATCTATTCTTTAGTACAATCTTATTGATACAAAATGGCATTTCATGCCTTTGCAAAACATTTACAAAAATATTACTGGAGTTCACCCCACCCCACTATCAGGGCTTAAACATCTTTGATTTCCACAAAAATAATCACATGATATCATGACTATGAAATTGGTATGCATGAAATGGATAATTTTAGTATATACATTCGGACCGTAACATATAAGTTTATAACATTGTACCAAAGGACTATTATTGTCTAATCCCCGACCAATGGAGAGTTATAGAACTTACATTGTTCTTTGTTCTACTTAAGACCCCCCCTCAAATTAACATAGTTACTACAAGGAAAGTCTTATTTCTCTTATATCCATGTTTTTGGATACATTTCCTTGACAAAATAATTTTCTCTTAATATTCATGATTTAAAAATAATGGGTCAAGTCTATTACTTTGCAAGTGCTGCAATTAAATACAAGTAGTAAAATCTGAATGTGAAGTCTGCAGGTATCATTCCCACAGATCCCTAAAGAATTCTCAGCTACCCTAACTACTCGAACTCTATACTATTCCCGGACCTCAGATGACCAAGTGGAATCCTATTTAGTAAACCATAAGATGCCAGCACAAGATGTAAACTAAGAACAAAATAAAATAAAAACGAAGAAATCTAAAATAAAGTCATTAGTGGTTATCTTTAAAAGAGGGCACATTGAAATACGCTGTGAGCTTCAATTCATATTTTCTCTATAAGCTTTTACTTCTTGAATCCTGATTTGAAATGTCGGGGACAATGGTAGTGAAATTTGGATCTCTCTTAACATGTTTTCGTCATCCAATCTTTTATTTCTTTCAAACAGAGGATTAGACAATTGCCTTAATCACCAGGTTGCCTTGTGGGTATTTTTCTTTTTCAATACTTCATACCTATCTGGGTACCGACCTTATAGATATAACCCAGGGTTTATTCTTTGGTTTCTCTTCTCAAATTGAAACGATTCATTCGTTCCTTGATTAGATCCTTATAACAAAGGATTGAACTCCTTGCCGACTAAAGTACCAACCTCTACATTTGTTTTAATTGATAAGTCATTCAACTCATTCTCGGTTCAAGTGAGAGGATTTATCGATTAAAATTGCCAGACTCATGGACCTCAATATATCGGGTTAGCATACCCACAGAAATTGTTCACCACTCTACATAGATTTACTTCTCTGTATGTGTCACTTTAAGAAAGGGCCTCTGAAATCGAGACAAAGACAATCCTATTGTAGATCTATAGGACAACGATATTGAATCATCTTAAATATTGAGGAACCGAGGAAATAGATTTACAAATTGGCCGGCAGAGTTAATGATACTTTTCTGCGGGAAAGATGATTTCACAATAGAGTTCTTTTCGATGGCGAGCTTCTCATTACTTAATTACAACTAACCTCCATGATCAAGAGAACCCTTTGTAAATCATAAAGCTGGGATTCGATTCCAAATTTGTTTGGACCCAGGGCGATCGGGCAGTAATTTGAAGGAAATACATTCTGCATTCAGGTTCAACTTTAACAGCTAACATCCAGATCCAGAAATTCAAAGGAAATAACAATCTACTCTAAATATTAAAACTAGAAAAATAAAAAGAAAAGAAAATTAAAATAAAGAGCCTTGACTACCAGTCTCTATAGTTACGGCCTTAGAGCTACTATCCTTCAGCAGCATTTTTGCCTTATTTATAGGGTTAAGTTGGGCCCTAACTTTGATCGCGTCATCTTGTGGATTTTCAGGAAAATTGGCCCGATTAGCGGTTGTTAGTGTTGCGACTCCACGTTTTTGTGTTCGCGACCCGCCTTGATTTGATGTCCGCGACATTGTTTCCTTGTCGTGACTTCCGCTGCTCTTGCGTGAGCTATTTTAAGGTGGCGACACCACTTCCCGCGTCGCGACTTTACGCCCCGTCCCGGCGTCTGGTATAACCGACTTTCACTTAGTCACGACTTATATTTAGTTCCTTCAGCCCTTCCTATGTCGCATTATCCAGTTCTCTGTAGCCATTGACATGTCAGTTGTTCCTTGCATTTTGTCATCAGTTATGACTTGATTTGAGTTACATTCAGTCCGGCCTGTGCGTGCGCTCTGATCGTAGTGCGTGACATAATTTGTGTCTCGCTGTTCGATGTCGTGACATCAAATTCTTGTCGCGACCTACTTTCCGTGGTGCTTATACAAAGTCATCTCTGACTTGCCTTATGAAGACCACCTTAGCTCCTATGGTGACTTGTTGTTGTAAACGCCAATTTTGTGTCGCGACACTTAGAAACGCTATCCACTTATGACCTCTCAAAAGGTTCATCTTACGTCGGCGACCTCCCAAATAACGTCTAGCGATCTAAATTCCTGCCTGCGCCTCGTCGAACCACCGGGGACCAATTCACGGTGGTGCTGATGTCGCATTCTTAATGTCGCGACTTCAATCTTGATAACTTTTGAAGATTTTGTGCATTTCTTTATTACTTGACTTTGCATATCTATTGTTATGCCTTGATTACGTCACAATCAAAATTGTGTGTCGCGACACAGTTTCACCTTCCATTAACTTTGTGGTTACGACTTGAATTTCTGTTTGCGACCGATTCGTTCACGCCTTATAATTGCCCTTGTGCAGGTTGGGCTTTTGTGGTGCTACCTTGGTACGAGTTCTTCATTTCTGTCAAGAAAATGCGACATCGATCACTTCTTTCTTGTGCATCTCATGTGCGACTTCTTCCTTATGCGACTTTAAATCGTTAATTAAGCAGCCACCGTTGTACCGTTTTGTCTTTAACGCCGATTTCTCATATCCTTTGAATTTCTTTGCCGCGATAGTTTGGCGATTATTCCACGGCTGCATATAAATCGGTCTTTATGAGTAGTCAGAAAAGTGGACTAAATGGATGACTTTAATCATCAACTTGTTGTATGGCGTGATTGATTCTATGCTCAAATGGTCTTTAGTCGTACCCTTATCTGCGTTTTCTTGGCATTGAAAATCAATACTGGCGTTTGAACGTGGCTCTTCACGTTCATTTATATTATTAAACAATCAACTGGCATGGCATGTACGCCGCCAAAATAATATTGACTCACGGGCATACATTGCTCGTCACAACGCCGTTGGCATGTGCCCAGCAGCATTTCGACATCTTGCTCATGATCAATGCAATATTTTATATATAACGTTTATATAGTTTAACGTTCATTCCATTTTACCTCGCATATAAAAGCGCGATGTTACATCTTCCGTACTCGCATATCTTTCGCGTGCGATGCAACTGTTCACCGTTTATTCATGTTTGCATAAAGCGAGTCTGGCGAAATTTTTGGTGCGAGATGTTAGATCTTGAAACAACCGTGTTTATTATTAGTTTATTGCACAATAACTCAGTATTGTCCCAGCACAGACTCTGGTGGATTTATTTTATTAATTTTGTGCATTACCAAATCTTTATTCCCTCAAACTCTGCGGTTCAGGTATATGTATCATAAAGTATATCATTAGATCTTTAACTCATTGTCCTTATTGATATATCAATATATCTAACTTTCAGTCTTGGCATTAACATTCTTAGGGCATTTTAATAAATTATTATGTTAAAGTTATCAGTTATATCTGCAAATTTACAATAAGCATAGGTTAATAATATGCCTACTTTACATATGTTAACTATCAGTTATTGTTTAACAACCAATTTATTCCAAGTCAATAGTGCGCACACAAAAATTTACAATCTCATAAAACATCCATGTAGTAATTTCATAAGCCGACCATACACACCAATACATTAAACTGAGTTCTTACATTACCTTTGTTTACATTACTTTTCATATTGGCGTCATGAGGTCCATTCCTTAACACCAAACAATGTTTATTGGTTCAAACTGAAGCCTTTACATCTCTTGAATTTTATATCAACACTTGGGTTTAATGACAAAATAAACACAACACAGAAACAATAAGAGAAATGTAAGCATTCAAAAGTTATGGATTCTTGGCTCTATTCTTTTTTGAATAATTTGCACTCCAGGTTTATCATCACCAGCCCTAATCCAACACAAATACGTCACAATCGAGAGAACAAACAAAAAGAAAAACAAGTGGTGCATGCTAGGTTTTACGGTTAGGGTTGATTTCTAATACCTTCATTTACAAAGGCACTGAACATATGAGTATATTTTTGACTTCCTTCAAAGAAAATAATAACTCTTGGAGTCTATTTTCAGGAGAAATTGGAATAATCTCATTTGGATCATTAACAACTTATGGCGAAACACAGAAGCGACACTATTTTCCTCCGGTCCTCAGCGGGACTTGGGATCAAGTTGCTTCATTTTTATCCATACTTTTGTAGGTTTACACTAAAGTTTCTTTACCTGCAGCCAGAATCTCATAATTTTGGGCGTGGCGGCTGATTAGCTGGCCAAAACAAAAAAACATGACACAACCACAATTTTTCCTGTTTAGACTTCCATGTATGGTTCATCTATCTTATGGCTTATTTCTTTTCTTATTGACTACTTTTAGATCTATTTCTTTCAAAAATTTTCAGCCATGATTCTTATACCATCTAAAAGTGGGATGTCAATTTGAATTCTAAGAGGCCAAGTTATGGCCAAAAACAAAACCACGGGTTTTAGAAAAAAAAAATTGAAGAACAATTACTTCAAAACCTATTATCTCTTTAAACTGATGCCAGAAGTACCCACAAATGATAAAACAGTCAAAACACAAAGTCTGGTTCGAGAACAATTTACCCCAAGGTGAAGTTGGGTTCTCCCCCAAAAGCACAAAGGGAAATGAGTTCGGACACCAGCCATTAAAGGGAGAATCCATACCTTCTTGTCTTCTTCAAACATTAAATCGAAACTGCTTTTCTTCTCTTTTCTTTTGAAACTTTGAATGATGGAGAAATGCAAGCAGTAAATATATAAGAGCCTGTCTAACTCTCACTTTTAAAAACATGAAAATACCATTCTAGATAATTTTTTGTTATATCTATCATTAATTGTTTGTTATCTCTTTTGACTTTCTTTTCTCATTTTTCATTTAGTCTTCTTATTCACAATTATTCCTTATCAGCTTTCTCTCACTGAAACCATAACCTTATGATAGAATAAAAATAATAATAATATCAACCTAAAATACTATAAAATGAATAATAGAAGAAACAAGAAATTTATTTTGGATATTTTATATGGTGCTAAATACACCTCACATGAACTCGAACAATCCATCTTCAATTGTAGTATTGAAATACTTTTGGTGAGGTGACTGATTATATGCGAATGGCTAAATTAATTTTCAAACTCACTCACTAAAAGATTCTTTGCTTCATTTATAGGAGTGCTTCGCCAGATACTCCTATACATATCTATAATGTACTTTAGACCTGGACAAAGTCTGACATGGGGCTGGAATCTGGACTTTTCTTTCAATTCACAGTCCTTATACCTAACTCGCAATAGTGAGGCCTTTTCTCGATGGGAAACATCGGCTTATTCATCTTTTTGCCTTTTCTAGCAGTATTAAACTTTTTAGAAGCTCTTCATAGCATCATAGATTCCTGCTCATATCTTCTTACCATATATGGAGCCTTAGGGCAGTCAGTCATCAATAATTACATGTTGTAAATATTATAAGCAAGAAAGCTTCCGTTAGCTGTTGAAACATCTACTTTCTTTGAAGATTGAAAGGATCAGAATGGATTGTCTTGTTCTCTGGGTTAACATCTCAGCCTCTTCTCTGTTGGATTGGGAGCGACCATCTATTAAAACAGCCACATCCACATCGAGGCCAACACATTTACTATACACATACTTGTCTATCCCATCTACCTATCTGAAAGTACTTTAAAACGGCTCACGATACCGCCACTATGACTTTATTTGCTTTTATACATTGGAAAGGGTGTCTCACAACTCTCAGAACTCAAACTGTTATTGAAGCGTTTAAAGTATTCTTAAGTATATAATCATATAATTTAACATATATTACAGCCTTACTATCGTTTCCCGAATGTTGAGGCGTTAAATATCGCCCATAGTGTTTATGATCGCTGTTTATTTGCACCAAAGTTTATACACAACATAATGCTCAGGTCAAGTTAAATAAACTCTCCACATGATGACACTATTATATTCAAGAAGATTTTGATATTGAATGTGAATCATCGCATTCTGTTGCCTTTGCCGGTACTCACGTTGGCGTTCCCGACGACTTTGTTGTTGAAGATGTCACAGTAAACTCATTTGATTCATTGGCGGTTCTAAACATTCTTAAATATATTATATCATTTAAACATATGACTTTCTCTCGTTTAATGTTTTTGAGCATTCCAGGATAAATACCATATTAATATTTACAGATCTTGTTTCTTAAAGTTTATGTACTCTTGTGAGCAAACTTCAGGCCAAGAACCTTCTTGAGTGGGGACCTATCACTCAGGTGACCTTAGATGTTGAGTGGAATAACTACCTTCTTTCCCCAGCACTACCAAGTGCACCCACTGTGGATAAACACCCACATTGCTAAGCATGAAGCGAAATGGGATCCAGGTAGCCATGGATGTTCCTCATCATGATTATCACATTTCTAATACTCACTTCGACTTTATTATCTATATATATATATATATATATATATATCTCTCTCTCTATATATACATAAATCTATGACATAATTACCGTAATCATGGGACTTACCACATTCAAATAAAGATTAGTTATTCTTAATCTCATGTTCATACAACTATTGTGCTTTTATTATAGATTCATATCATTTTTAATTACAGTGTTGTGATATTAGTCTATTTTATCTTTCTTATATATTACAAATTCTTCTGTTTGATTTGTGTCTCATTTTCATCATATTTCTTCATCTTTTTTTTTACCTTCTTCATGTGCATTTAAAGTTGTGATCCCGAAGAAAGACATGTACCCAGGGTACTATCATTGTATCTAGCAGTGATCTCTATTTGTCTTGTATTGTTTTGACCTAAAAGCGAAGGATCTGGTGGTAGGAGGACCCAAACGGGGCCAACTATATCTATATGTTAATGTATCTCTAATATGCATGCCATCTATTCATCACGTGTCCAGTTTATTACGTTTTCAATACATATTCCATATCGTGAATAAATGATGTTATCATGTATGCATATGAGTCTTCACTATCCATTATTCTCATCTTCATAAAGAGTACTTTCCACATATCTCTTGTCATCATATGAATATATTCTATACTTTTTTAATATAACAACTATCACATGTATATTTTCTTCACATAGCTAGAGAATTCATGTTTTTATTATTCCATTCCTATTTATTCAATATTATTTAGCATTAAATCATATAACTTTTAGGTCAATTTCTTTATCATGACTAAGTTATACACATTTGTAAACAATGGGCTTTTTCAATAAATAAAAAACAAAAGTTGTGTCTTACACATGGAACAAAGACAAAGTTTTTAGTTTATATGAAAACCCATTTATGGGCTTATACATGGATTGAGAAAGGGGCCCTCGCGTGCAAGGGTGGGCGGCAGGAGTCCAGTCTATAAATCAGTGAAGATTGCCTAACGCGTGTATAAACCCGAAGTTGTCGTTTGCTCAAAATTATTTAATTTGTAAAAACTGAATAAAAAAGAAACACAGAGAGTTTGTTTAAAATCAAATGGTTTATTCATAAAATGGCAATAATACAAAAGTTTTCTTTTAGATCAAGCTATACATTATTAAATATAAAACAACCGTTTTTGTATTTGAATTAAAATCAAATCTCCTTTGTGGCATATTCTAAATTACATTAACTCTATAGAATCTGGTTTTATGTTTGAATTAAAACGTTTAATTTTAAAATTCAAACTGTTAATATAATTTTTTATTAATATAAATCGACTACTATTTGCTATACAAAATAAATGGAATTAACTTCAGAAAAGATCTTCTTATTTCTATTTTCTCTCTCACCAATGCCCAGTTCTATATATGTTTGTTCCTTGATCAGATTTCTGGTTGAAAATTTTTTGGATCGATGAACACCAGGGAACACTTTTTGGAGTCCTGTTCCGGTTTCTTAGATCCAGCACATGTTTATTAACTAGTCCGTTGCGGCTCTTCAACACAACTCCACCTGCTTTTGTTGCCACGCGACTCTGATTCTACGCGCTCTAGGTCTCTTCTCACAATCATCTTTCTTGCTGGCCCTTTGCCCTCGCTGTGGCTGTCCTCCAGCTGCGGTACGCCGCTGTCGTTTACCGATGATATTGGTTGAAATTGTTTATAGCCTGTGGCTTCATTTTCGCACAAAACCATCTCACTAATACTTTTGAGTATATGAAGGCTGTTTGGATATGCAATCTTATAGGAAAGTGCAAAAAATCCTTTCCCCAAAAGCAGGGGTCCGAAACTGTAATTTCTTTGGTATAATCAGTTCTACATCGTAACTAGCTGTGCTGTTATCGAATTTATTTTTTATTGGCTTTGGAATCCTCAATTTGGATCTCAGAAGCTCAAGTTATAACTGTTTAATATTTCGGTGTGGTGTTGCCTTGATTTATCTGAGGTGACTGTGGGACCGATTTGAGGTCTTACACACCTTGCCTTGCTGCCTCACGCTGTTTAAGGCTAGTTCCTGCTCTTATTTGGACCTTTACGTTTCGGGATTCTTATCATTGAATCATCAATTGGATATCAGAGCTCCTCTCATATTCTAAATAACAGGGTACTCTGTTTAGAAACATGCTTAAGCAACAAGTCTTTGAGATGAATTAAAACATCTCTGGGTATCTTGTACTTTGGAAATCTTTACTTGAAAATGTAGTCACCAGGATATGGGTTCCTCAACTGAAATTTCCGATGGAACACTGGACAGTTATGGCCCAATTCACTTAGGGTTTTGGGGAAATTTTTGACAACATTTCCTTTCATCCCCAGCATTTATAATACAAAATTTTCTAGTTCTTTGGACACAACTGACTAACAATCAAGAAATAAGCTTTGGCCAACTCTAACCAACAAAACAACAAAGCAGAAGGAGAATTAGTGTTTCAACCTTGTGAATTTTCTTGAGCTGTCTTCCTCTTTTATTTTTCTATTTTAACCTTCCTTTCTTCTACTTTCTTCCCACTCTTTGCACTTTGCATGACACTAGAGCGGATTAAACCAATGTGGTCTCCTTCACTACCACCGAATGCCCTAACCCCCAAGCCAATGGGAGGAGAAAGAAAAAGCGTTCAAACAAATCTTTGGTCTTATCTCCACTTGTTATACCGACATATTTGTAAAAAGACATTCAACTCTAATTTTCAATCTTGCATTTAGTTCTCCATGGTTGTTTCATTTCGCATCTAATTTTTAAAATTCCTATATTAGCATACAATCTACAAGCAGTACTCTTTGAATATATTGATAATTTTCTTATCTTTGCATCTTTGAAATTCGTTATTTCTTCTGAGCTAGTGGAAAATTTCGAAAAACACAATTTTACTTCCATTTAATTTAAACATGCCATAAAATTATTAGGGCATAATTTGTGGTATAGTAGCCTCCCGATACCCTTCCTTACCGCCCGATGTGATAGCTCTCAACGCCCCCTTATAAAGCCTTGTGACCTTTTGCAGTTTTGCTCCTCCACATTTCCAATATGGTTAGTTATTTCCTTCTCTAGTTTTGTCATTCATCCTTAAACTCCTTTTCCCTTTTAGTCAACTTCTCCACTAGTCAATCAATTATTATCAGTATGTCTTTTTCTCGAACTTGTCCTTGATCACATCTTTTCACATTTGACAATGAGCGCAGCCTTGAGCCACCACCTCGGTGATTGTGGCGCTGAGTTCACGCTCTGACCTCACTAGTTCCGTTCTGGGTTAGGAACATGAGTCAGGACTCTCTTTAGCCGGGTATACATGAATCCTAGATAAATCCACTTTTCTAGCGTGTTCCTTGAACTTCGTCTCCATAAGCCTAAACGGCGATTCAGCGAAAAATGCACCACTATCTTGTAATATCACAATGTCGAAAAAAAAAAAAAACGACGGCTCTCAATATCCTGTCACAACAGCATGTGGCTGTACCCTGCTCCATTGAATCGAGTCTCGGCGAGGCTTAAATAACTAGTCATCTTTGGTCACGTGTAGGCCACTCCGGACATGCTTTCGAGTTCATCCCTTCTTAAGCGGCATGCCTTCATCTTTGAATAACAAATAAGATAACATAGCCTCTAGTGAACTTGGAGACCAAACAATCTTGAGTGACTTGAGTCGACCAGCGGTGATACCATGGATCGGCCTTTTTTTCGTCCTTATCCAAAGGCACATCTCCTTCAATTGGCGTCGGCTCTTTTAAGTATCGCCCATACAGTGACACCGAAAGGGTATAGTGGGCCTTTGCATCTTTGCTCTAGACCGTTCATAGCAGGTTTCGTCCCCCGCCGGATGTATGTCACCACTTCCATCTTTTGACCTTCCGGATGTTCCTTCTTGTCCGACTTAGGCAAAACTTTGGTTGGTTGTCATCAGAAGCTTAGAAATTCTCAACATTGAGACTCCTTAGAGCGGCTTGCTTCCATTCTCCCTCAATTGCCTCTTCCTAAAAAAGTGGGTTTGGCGCCATTTCGTTCCTCTCTCTCGCGAACAAAAGGTAACCTGAGAGGAAAACCTTGAAGAAGAAGAGTATCAATATTGAAAAAGGCATAGAAATAGCTCAGATGATAAGCAATCGGTTAGTGAAGCCACTTGTAGACTGAAGTACATGTGGAAAATGAAACGAGGCCAGAAAGATAATTAAGCGTGAAGGGCTCAAAGACCAAGCCCTACAATCATCATTTAGGCACCAAGCAGTATCAAGCGATCGCGAGACATGAAAAGAGTGCCTTGATGTAATCCAGAAGATTTCTGTTTATTGAGGGCCGTTTGTTGGACAAGATAGAATCTTCAATAATAAAAAGTAGGTCTGAAAGCGGGTCAATGACTTGAAATGAGATCAGAGGACTAGTGGAATGGACTAAATCAACCGCTCGAGTTCCACCATAGAGTTTGGGCATTAAATGTCAGTTCATCAAATGGGTTTGCTGCATAGACGCATGGGCATAGCCATTTCTAATTTCAATACCTAAATGTCAAGCGTGATGTTCCCATTGGCGCGAAATAAACAGCGGAGATCTGCTTTCTGTTATCGACCTTAGCGGTGATTCCTAAAATAAGATAATTTCATAGCCAAAATGGTCGACACTCGTCAAGACAAAGAACAATCGCTCCATGATCACTGCTTTACCTAAGGCATATTAAAACGAATAGGAAGATGACACTTGTACTAAAAGTATAAAATGAAGGCGGCAGCAAACCCTAGGCAATCATTTGTGAATTCATTTGAATTATTAGTCATATCGGGATTTATGTGGAAGATTGTCGGCTTTTGTTGGAAGAGATACAAAGATACAAAGATTGTTCTCTTGTTTTTGTTAGAGGTCGACAAACCAAGATGCCCATTTACTTTGCTAAGCAGCTTCTCTATATTATTATTCACTAGACACTTCATAATACAATATGTATATTATATTTCTCGAAAAAATACATTTAAAGGTAGGATTAACTTAAAAATTTATACTATGGTTATAAATCTGATTCTATTTAAAAAAAAAAAAAAGTTTATGAGGAATGAGAAACCAAGACAAGTTAAAACATTTAAAAATAATTTATATTAGGTACTTTGATTTAAGGAAAAAAGCCAAACAATCTTTTTTTAATAATAGATAATCTTAAAATATTCTTCAGGATAGTTTTCTAATCCAAATTTGCTATTTTTATTGAGCTGCAAGGTCTTTGACGTAGATTAAAAAGTCTCAAGAATCATAGTACAAATGGTGAACAAGAATTCATCAAAACTGAGGAAAGATATATCTTAGATTCTATTAACCATTAAAAATTTGAAAACTCAATGTAAAATATAATACTTTGTGCAAGAAACTCATACATTTTTAGTCTCATTAACAACAAACTTCCAAAACTCAAAATTTTCCAACAGTGAGACAAAATCAGGAACTATATGAAAATAAATATTTTTAAGAAAGGAAAATTATGTTATGGTTTATAGTTCTTTTTTAAAAAGTTTTATGAGGAATCGAAACAAAGGGGTCAAATAATTTAAAAATGTTTATATTAGTATTTGTTTGAAGGGAAAAAAAATAAACCTTAATTTTTAAATAATAGATTTTTGAAATATTCTATTAATGTTGATTCTAATCAACTTTATTACAAATTAATTTAGGAATCTTATGGATTAAAAAATTATGAAATTATAATATAATAAGTAGAGTAAGAAATTCATCAAAACATAAAATTTTCTTTAGATTCTAATAATTTAAATTAAAATATCTAATCTGCTTGTATAATGTGCTTCAAATGAAACTCCTTGCAATTTTTTTTAAATATCGTTAGTAACACTTCCCAAACATCCTCTCTATATAGATTATACAAGAAAAGTTTGAAAAAGACTGTATTGATAACTAACTAAAGAAAATACTTTTGTTTTTGTCAGAAAATAATCTAAAATGTTTACAATTAAAGGTTTTGCTTGTTTTTAACATGTTGTTCTTATGAAGAGGAGGACAAATAAAAATATAATATTGCGATATTTGTCATCTCTGTTTTATTGATTATCTGAAGGAGTGCGAAGGCTTCTGACACACATAACTAATTAAAGAAACTATACAACATTCGTACATTCTTTAACATCAACTTCTTTGGAATAATGTCGAGCTGAAAATAAAGGTAAATCCATATTGATAAATGACATGGATCATAAACTTGAAGTATTAACATGAACGACAAACCTACAAGACTCAATTTTCAACATTAAAACTCAAATCAAGAAACCATATACTGAAATATGAAGATTTTAAAAAAAAATCTATAAATTTCTTAGAAAATATGAGCAAAATCATTAATTGAAAAATAAATATTGGATATAAAAATCTTGAAACATAATAGCCCTCTTCCTCAAAATAATTTGAATATACCGTAGCATAATTTTCCAAAATTATATAATTAAGTATAAATATTAGAATTTGCAAGGAAATTAACTAGTAAAATTTATTGTAAAAATTACGAAGGTTATATATATATATATATATATATCTTCATATATATATATATATATATATATATATATATATATATATTCAGCTGCACATTAACGAGAGGCTGAGCCCATTTGGTTGGATCTTTTGCGAAACGTTATAGTTTGGGAGTTCTCGAAGTGATATATGTTTACTGTGGGATGCGTCTAGGAAGGGGTGTATCCACCTGACACCAGTCGTGATAATTAAAGAATCTGGTTTAACAATGATTCAGGCGGTGCTTTGTTTACATTATTGAAGAAGACCCGCGGTAGGCATCGCTTTCTCATTGTAGTCTAAGGGTTATTGGGCTTCTGGGATGAAGAAAGCTGGCGTTAACTTAACTGGATGACCATCTTTTAATTGGGAGGATCTCAGGCACTCATGTCTGCGCTGCCATACCACCAAGCAGAGAATCCACTTTAGATAGGAAACGCCGTGACAACATCATTTGCCAGGTTCTAAATTAAAAATTGAATGGCTCTCGCCTCTATATTGTTTACATTGAGGTGCTATTTGGCGGTTTGCCTCTTGAGATCTTTATGTTGGCGAGGAGGGATTTAGATTGCAGCGGTACCAGCACTAGTTTTGCGAGATGCACATCAAGCTGGTCCACCTGTTCAGTCGACATTCAAGATTAAAGATCTTCTTTGAAAATATAAAAAGACTATCTTTTTAGCCAATCTGAAGCGCCGATCGCCGATTCAGCTAAGGTTTAATTGCCGTTGGGCGTCTCCCGGTTTATCGGGCAGTGAATGGTGCTCGAGAGGAGGTTGGGTGACAACGGGGTGTGCAGAGTATAGGCGGAGCTTGTGATTTTCTAGGAGTATATTGCTCAAGGTAGGTGTGCCTGGATTCATTATTGTGTTGCTGAAAAAAATCTGCGGCCCTCTGCTTTATTCTCTGCATCTTCACGATTAGTGACTATATTGGACATCTGACGCAGTATCTGAGTCTTTAGAAACCCCGGGGTTAGTCGGGTGGAGGTTCTAGAATCTTGTTGATCGTTGTGAGGGCTTCATCACACTCCTCAGATCCACCCGACTGGTTGGCTTTATGAGGGTGACAAAAAGAGCGACTTTAGGCGATGCTGCAGTAAAAGCGAGGGAATGTATGAGCAGCCCAAAGCGTGGCCAGAGCCCGATTAAGCTATTGTGTACCTTTTCTAGAAATGGGACGGACTAAAAATAATGAAAAACTTTAAGTTGGCCGAGGGTTAGCTTCTATACCCTCGTTAAGTGAAACCCAGAGATGACCACCACTGACTTGAGGCGCGCGGGGATTGAGCTTCATCTCCGTCATGCCGGGTTCAATGCTGGGGTATCAGCGTAATTGAAGTTCTGCCGTTTTTACAGCATATCATCGTGCCAGCCTCTGGTTTTTCTAACCATGACCTAACATCTGGTCACTAACCTGCGATGTTCTTCAGACATTCTTTAGCTGGCAGCATCACATTGTGTGAGCCGGCCGTCTGAGGTGATGGGTATTGTTTTTCACGTGCAGGCGGATGCGCGTGGGTATTTGTTGTGTCCTGAAGGCATCCGAGGGCGGCAGCATCTCATGTCAAGCCGCGCCCATCGAAAATCTGGTCTCGGTGGAATGTAAAACATCTTTGGTGCCTCGTGAGATATGTGTGATCACGCCCATACTCTCCATTCACAGCCTTTTTGGGGCCCCATACCACGTGGCGTTCAGTACTCTAAGATACTTTATCTCTAAAACAATCACTTTTAAAAATTTATCATACTGAATAACTTTGATGAAGAGTTTGGGTGGAAACGCTCTTCTTCTTTGTGAAGGATGGCGTTCGTTTGAGCATCTGGTGGCTAATGCTGTATCATGCGAGTGAGTTCGGCCGAAACTTGCTGTATTTGTTCCTTCTCCCCATTGGACACAGAACTTGCTTTTTTGCATGGCATATGTGGATTTATCGAGCCTATCTAGGAATATTGATTCCAAGAGGATATGCAACCTAATATCCCCATTCGCCTTACTTGAAGGCGAGTTATTGCTATTGAGAATTTGAGTCTCGGTGGATCTCAGTTTTGTTTCTCTCATGCTCTGTCTCTGTGTTTACTGAAGCATTATACTGGTACTGGTTGGTACGCCAGGGGTCAATTTCCAGTGAAGTCGCGGTGACGATCATTGATGATGGGTGAGCGCGGCTCGCCATGCGATCAGAACGGCGGTTGTGATGGCGTTGTGCTAACTAGGTTATAGCGGCCAAAGCGGACGTAGACTCATTTTGCGAACAGTATGGCCCATCATTCTGCATGATTTTGTCAACGGACGATTCATCAGCTTCTTGCTTTGTTAAAAGAGATGTTCATACATATAGAGTGGGCGGAACATAATTAATTACAGGCGCTGCGAGTCAGCCAATACTCTATGCGCCGAAATTATTAACACGAAGTAAGTATAAGCGCATTATGGTGCAGATGGCGACCCGGGCCAGATTGCGGGAAGATATAGAATTAGATCATTGGCTGGTTGCTTTCTGCACGCTCTATAAGTTGTGGATGGTGTTCGTAAGACTGTATGGTACGCTCGCCGCGGCGACCTCTGCGGCATAGGCCCGTCTGCGATCTTCAACAGGGTCGCCTAGTATGTAGTTTATGGTGGGTCAGGTCGAGGCGGGGAGCTCCCACGGCCCGGCCGCTATTCTTTCAACCGCGGGGAGGCCTCGGCTCCTGAGCCATCTCCCGAACATATATCCCCGGTTGAGCCCGCCAATCCTTACCTTTGAATTTGAGCTTTAAACCTCGATTGAAGTCTCTTTTGCATGACCCTATATGGTAATCACATCTCGAAGTGATTACATTGTGCGGGATGACTAAATTGTAGATAATGGAGCGGGGGCCGGTGATCGGTGAAAGGAAGAGGAGTCTGACTGTGGAGATGTTTAGAGGAATTAAAGCTAGAGTTACCTCTTTGCATCCCATGACCCGCCTAGTGGATGAAGTGGGCGCCCCGAAACTATCTGGGACTCTTTACACCGCTTTTCTACGGCATTAATTGGAGCCCCAAGTCTTCGTGAATCAAATCTTATCTGAATCCTGACAAAACCTAATGTTGATCGTGTTTTTTGATCTCATCCTCTGAGTCTTGGTCCATTTACATATACATATCTGCAGAGCTATACATTCTGTTTACATAATCGAGAGAAACGGCATTGAACTCTATGGTTTGTTGGCCCGATTATGCGGAAGATCACGGATGTCCTCCTCTGTACCTACACGGATTAAAACGTGCCAAACAGCGGCAATTAAGAAGAACGCATGAAACACCGTACCGCCAGCACTGTTTTCATTTACGATGCGTTCTGTTTCGTCTCACGATTATCGGATATCAGTTTTTGTGATTATATAACCGACGCCACATACTTGTACTTGCATGGATTTGCCTGCGCTGTTCGAGGATCAGTAGGAGTGCCGACTTATACTTGTATGAAATTTTCATAGATTTTCGAACCTCTTATAGGCATTTTGTGGGTAATTAATGAGAGCTGATGCTCTTTCAATCATCATTGCGACTCTGCCCATCTTCTTTGTTTGACTACCAGACGGTGAAAGAAACCGTCCGGACCACGGCGCAATAGGTACCCCAGAAAGTGCGATCTGATCTTTAGTGCCATAGCCTGGCCGAGTGTTGAAGCCGCGTGAAGTGTGACCCGCCATCGGTACTATTTTTCGTGTTGCAAACGCGGTTCAGGCGCCGTCGCTCGTGCCGAGGAGAGTACGAAGCACGGTCGGTATGTGCGTGAGGAATTTTGGTACTATACGTGTCTTGCGCTGCCTTGAGAGGTGTATGCGTGTCATTCAATATCAGGTCTTTAGCGGATCCTGCAATTGCATATGTTTGAGGCTTATATGTGTGTGTCTCACTACCATATGGGCCTTAAGTTTTAACAACAAGCTGCCGTAGGCGGTGAAGTCACAGTCTGTTTCTTTTTCTTTACCTTAAAACATAGTTGGACCCTTTCATACACTATAGGGTCCTCATTAGTCAATGGAGCGATCCTCGAATAGAATAGCAAAAATATGACAAAAACACATGTACGTGAGCAGGTGCTACGCTCCCCAGTGGAAGCGCTTCGCCCTTTGTGGCTAGCATTGCTGACACTCGATGTACACGAGGGGCCTTGGCTCCCCTCTCACCCTGCCAGCTGTGCCCAGTTCCACTACGTCGTGGACTTGGACCACCCTGGACCACAGCAGTTTATCAGAATCCTTAAGCTTACAAACAAATAACCAAAGTAAAACTCTTGGACAGCGACTAAACATAGCTGGAGGCAGGTGAAGTTCTTTGAACAGTATTCCTTTTTAAACACCTGAGCCACAAGCTCAGAAGATTTCATACACCCAAACAAGTATTACCATGATCACAAATCCACAGCAATCCTGTTTCAAAGCTTATCTACACATATTTACAGTTATTAACACTTTATGAACACTATGTAATGGTGGGGATAGACTTTATATTATTATAAAACCTAGACAAAGAATGACATTAGGAATCGAGTCTACAAAGTTTACCAATTCATACAAACCCATAGCTGTCCATACAAATCCATATAATTAGCATTACAAATAGTTTTCCTTTTCCTTTCACTCTTATTTATTCTTATGGCTCTTCTCTTCTCTATTCTTTTCTTATCCTCTCTTCTTCTTCACGTTGAAGCTCCCCAAAGTGAAACAACCTTTAAGTACAACCCATTTTATTAAATTTTCTAGTTTATTACTCTTTAGTCCTTCATCTCCTTATTTACAAATCAACATATATTTCTAAATATCTCTCTCTTCATATGACTTTTATGTCGTTTGACAAATTACAATTTACCTTATAACATACATTGGGTTTCGAAAATTTCTCAGTAGTAAATAATAATTCTGAAAAATTTCAAAATACTATATAATATACCCTAAATATGTTGAAAGCGACCGAGTTAATATTTAAATCAATTACACACTTTCTCTTATTGGTCCCGGCGTTTTGGTTCTTTGCCCTTTGTTTTGAAGCGCATACTTGGTAGGCTTGCTGCTTTAGTCGTGTTCATCATGGTTTGAGAGGCTACCTAGATGTTATCCTCCGACCATTGAATATTTATCAGCTCGTGCGGCACGTTGCATTGGCGGATCAAAGTAGTGAGGAGTGGAAGAATGGGGTGGAGTGGAAATGGCTCCTTCGGAAGTGCAGAATTTGCATCATACCTATAGATCAATCCATGAACAGCCTCCAAATCTTCTAGTGAAATCAGCCGAGGATGGACTGTCCTCCACTTGAGATGTGGTTCTGACCCGAATATTTCCCGCCATGGCCCGGAAGCGCGGTCAGAGCTCAAATACAACCTGACTCGTGACGAGTTGATGGTCTTCGTAGGTGTTTGGAACTAAACTAGGCGAACCCGCGCAAGCTAAGCGGGAACACTTTGCACCGCAGTAAGCGGTGTCCCCGCGATGAAATGCTGTTTCTTTATTGACGTCAGAGTCATGGTCATACGGATCGGAGGACATCATACATGGCAAGCGAGCGCGGCCGAGCCGGGGCGGTTCGCTGGCCGAGATGTTGGTGACGGGGAGGATAGCATGTGGTCCGAGACGATGGCGCGTCTGGCGCTGGAGGCGGGTGCAGCCGAAGGTAGGACACATGTGAGCAGGTGATGGTAGTCGCCCTATGCCACATGGGCACATTTTAGAGGGTGTGAGAACATCGATGGCTCTCTACTAACAATTTCTCTTCATGCTCCGTGCATGCCCCATGTGACATTTGTGGCTGGGAGGCTCTTTCAGTTCGATGCCATTGTTCTTTGGGGGTGAAGATCGAATTGCGTGGGCTGGAGGATAATAACTCATCGATCGGCGGCTGTTGTATCTTGTCGCTGTGAGAATGGGCTCCTTACCTGTATTATGTTTGGCTGAGGTCAGGGATGGGCTGCTCCCTTGTTTCTTTAAATCCTCTTCCCAAACAGGCATGAGCTGATCATTCTTCTGATGGTCGGCCTTGATTCGCAATTCAGCCGGCATATCTAGCCCTCTTTACTTCGCCCGTTTCCATATCACGCCGCTGACGGCTGACCTGAGGCGGTTGCTGATTTGCAATACCGTGACCGATTAAACGTTCCGGACGGGAACTACCAAATCCGAGTGTGGGGATAACGATGGCGGCGTAGCCAGCCCATGTTGCGACGGTACACGCGATGCGTTTCCGCAGGCCGGATCGATTTTATCTGCCGTTCTCGAGTCTGGGGCCGTCGGCGAACACCAACAAACAATGCTGATGGTGTTGTGTTGGCGCTCTCAGTGTGGTGACAGGAAGTAAGGAGAGTCAACATCGTTTTTATTGAAGTATATCTTTATCTTTTTCTATTAGTTATTCGCTTATTTATAAAGGAAGGATTGACCATTTGATGGTTGATTAGTTTCTCTTTAAAATGGAAGGGAAGGTGAGCTGCATTTAGCAGCGTCGACCGTTTTCCTTTTTAAATAGCCAAGTATCAGATTGCACTCAAGAATCGTTTTGATCATCTCAGAGCGGTTATACGTGATTAATGGGAGATGGTTTGAGCTGAAGGATGATTAAAAATATTGATGGCATCCTTCAAGGCAGTGGCGGAAACTAGAGATGGTGATAGTCCTGAAAACTTTCATTGTGATTAAGATATACAGCGAGATTAATTGCGTGGTTGGGGATCGTATTACAGTGTGAGGATATTGTTTGGGTTCATGGGCTTTGATATGAACTAAAGTCTTGGGCGAAAGCCATGGTACCACATATGTGTTAGTTTCTAATCCAACTGTTTCTTCTTCTTTTGATTAATTTAGGAATCTTAGTAAGATTAAAAAATTATTAGGTAATATAAGTAGTGAACAAATTATCGAAACATGAAAATTTTCTTAGATTCATAATAATTTAGAATTTAAATACTTTGCATGCTTTATATATAAACTTATACAATTTTTTTTTTTAGTATCATTTAACCTACAAGCAGCAAACCTACAAGACTCCGAATTTTCAATTGGAAACAAAATCAAGAACCCCATATCAAATAGTTTAAAAAAAAATTACCCCAAATATGCCGAAGCGGATATGGAAAAAATCCAGATAATTGAAAATAATAATTGGATAGAAATCTTTCAAGCGATAACTCTCACCTCAAAACAATTTGAATCTTCTCACAAACATTAAAACACCTCACCAGAATTATTTATAATGAGTTAATTTACTTTTCCCTTTTTTATTCTGTGAAACTTAAATAAGATGCCTAATTTAAAGTATATGACTAATTAAATATTAAATTTTGTAAAAGAAAATTAACTAGTGAACTAGTTTTGAGCTTCAAATAATTTATTAAAATTAATAAATTGGTTTTGAAGTAAAAATAATAATGATCGTAATGCCGGTATCGGGGGCGGCGTGATTGAAATGTCGAATCTTGGATTTAATGTACATGGGCGCTGATTAGGTGATTCAAATACCGCGTCCCGACCAGTGATGGCACCATGTTATAAGTGGTCATTTGCGTTGCGTGGGTCGCACACATCCCGACACAAAGCGCCTGTCCATTGTCAACTCAAGTTCAAAACTTCAAACTATAACCACCTTCTTTTTGTGCTCTGCTCATTTTTCACCTTTTTTTAACGGGCGTATTGGGCTACTTAGATTACCTATAGAGTGTGTTAACAATGTTTGGTAGTCGAAGGACTGAGAACTCAAACTAGTAATTATTAAAAAATCGCTCTAAGACTTGATCAAATAAGCTATTTCTTGGTTCTTGGATTTGGTCAAACTTTAACTTTTGTTTGATTCAATGAAATAAATTTTAATGGGTTCATAATCTCTTATTAATTTCTCAAATTTGGTTCCATTGATTATGTTTGATGTCACTTCCTTGCTGGTTCAACCTTACTATATAAATTTTATTTCTTTGAGTACTAAAAGATAATAAGATATGGGTATATTTTCTCCATTAGCTATTAGTATTTACAATGTAAATATCATATTGAGCAATTATAAACATTTGAAGATGATGAGGTCCATGAAGGCTTGTATGTGTTTGTCTTTCTTTTAATTTTATAAAGTGATTGTCATCCACAATAACTTTCAAAATCTATTTGAAATTAAATAACTAATTTTTAATTTATAATAATATAATACATTTTTCTTCTGTTTAAATTGTATTTGTTTCTAAGCCTCAATAGTGAGTTAATTGTGAAATATGATCAAATAAATTTATTTCACAATAGATATTTGTTTAAAAAATTAGACTATTTTGTAATCATTCTCAATTTATAGTTTTTTTAGAATTTAAAATAAAAATAAAAAATGAATTAAGAGAATATGTTAGTTTGGCATACATGAAGGAAGAAATATCTGTGTTTCTTGAAACACTAACCTTGAATATAGCAAAACCGGTCAGTAAAAGTCAGACTAAATTGGGTTTTAGATTAAAAGCTGCTTGTAGAAATCGATACTTACGCATGCGAAACTGAGCCATCAACAACGATTAAATCTAATGATTGATTCTCATTTGATTGATTAGTCAAATTATCCCCTTGTGAACATTCTTGTTTGTAGTAATATTGGCTAAAACTCTTTCTTTTGAAATGGTAGATGCATTATGTGCATGACAAAAGACATACATATGTGTCTGATGGTACCATGGAATATCGACCCGTTTGTTTTTTTTTTTTTTTTTTGATAAGCGAGAGCTGATGAAGCAATTTGGCAAAGCAACCCGAAAAGAGTATACGATGTGTATACAACAGGTGCCTAATTTAAAAAAACAAAAAACTTTGACATAAGCTAGATTAGCGGCACCCGACTTAAGATTATCAAATAATCATAGCAATGAGGCAACCACACTAGCCAGGAACACTAACGCTGATTATGACCTCCCTTATAAACAAATATATAATATACAAATTTGTATACAAGTATCAATATATAAAAATATCAACATATATCATGATGAGTCCCACAAGATGAAAGTCTTCCATATTTCTCTTAGAATGGTGCTAGAATAAACAACTAGTTGATCACATAAGGTCCATCAGAAGCGGGTGATGGAGGCTGATGGGTAGGGAGTGGGAATTTAATGGGTGGGGATGTGGATGAAGTCTGCTGGAAAACAACCTACAAGACATGAAGTTTAACCTTCAGAGTAAAGCTTTGACACAAGTAGATTCAAGGATGGTGTCATAGATGGGAGACAATGTAAGGGGACATAGAAAGGGTGGGATGAGAAGGTGATATCTAATCTTGTGGGTGACTCAGTGGCTTTGAATCTCAGTAAAGATATGTAAGTGTTATCATGGAATTATGGAGGTGATGTGTTGTGAGTGCGTAGGGGTATAAAAATCTCGAGTGGTTGGGTAAGTATGGGGGGTGCTAGTGAGCTGTCATCAACTCAGGTGTACCACGGCCCAGCTGCCATCTGACCATGACCGCCGACCACCATCTCGACCGACCTCGTTGATCGACTTCACCACCGCACCGAATGGGTTCGCCCATACTGGAGTGGATGACACCAGGGGTCAGCGTTGGTCCCATGTGATGCCAGATGCCTCCGCATAAATGGCAAGCGTCGATGCTCTTCTTACGATCCCAGTGCCAGCAAAGTCATAGCAATATGGTGTAACATATCGGAGCCCGACAATGCCCGACCGCCAGGTGGCTTCAATGACGAACACGAGTTGGGTACTGATGGTGTTTGGCATATTAATGTCACATGTTTTGATGGCCATCCAAGATTTCTTTTCTGTGAGTACAAAAACGTGAAAGTGATGCATTTATTGGCTACTGATTGAGAAGAATCACCAAATAAGCATCTAGAGTTCTTTTATGCTTTCCATCTAACGCCTTTTTGTAGTCTTTTCCATATACATTTCTCATTACTTGCTTGAATAGCCATAGTCAATGGGTGTATGAAGGAAAGTGTACATTTGCCTGGGCATGTTTGGTCAATTGTTGTTGGTCTAGTTAAACAGGGTTATCAAACATATCAGACATTCATATTTTGTTTGTGCTAAATAAACAAATATCTTTTCACAATGTAGCACAGAAGACTTTCCATAGACATTGACGTGCTGACCTCTTATATCACACGAAACGTTTTGAGAATACAACATAATGAAACTCTTGGTGTGCTTTAATTGAGTAAATGTTTGACTCACCGTCGATTTAAATTAAAAACTTGGCCAGCTACAATTCTCCTCGAATGACCGGTACTATGTTGCACCATAGGTCACGCACTTGAAATAGAATTACTAAGTTCAACATGCTGAATGGAGGTGTTGGTGGTAGGCTGATAATGAACATGAAGTGCTGTCTAATATCTCAACATCTAGGATTCTTTGATACATCACCTGCAGGTGCATCATGGCTTATATATCCCTTGCTCATTTCTCAAACTTGGACTAAAAGTATGGAATGATGATACATATCATAAACAGCAGACATCCAAGCCATTAGATTCATCATCAACATCCTTTGTCAGTTAATCTTCTTCATAAGCGCGAGTCTTTAATATCTATTATACTCAAATGCTGATGCGGTAGCTAAGCTGCAGATCGTTCGTTATAGTGTGGTGTTGATGATAGATGGCCACCGCGCCGATTGTTCGTAAAAGCGAGCTGAGCAGAACAACCTCGATTAGTGATGTTTATATTCAGTTATTTTAACCATTTCAACATTGGTACACTCGTGCATCCCATATTGGAAAAGGTTAGAACCCATTTCCACTTTTTGAGGATCTTACAATTGATGACTAACCCAGACCTTTGTTTGTATTGAACATGTTTGAGTATATCGGTCAAATCAATTGACTCAAAAATTTTTATTCTTTGTTTATCAAAGGCACAATAACATTTTCTCCATATTTGATATATTTCGAGTCCTCAATATTTTTCCATTGTAATAACATGTCGGAATAGTTGAGATTGACATAATTGACTGTACAAAATGGTCCCCGAATGGATACAAATATACCTGAGAAGTTGCATTATCTTTGTCATCTTTATGTGAGAAAACAATCAGCTTCTAAAAAATAAAAAATATGACGATACAAATTGTCACCAATTTCAATTAGAGTTTAAGGTTAGGATTTTAGGGTTTTTTAGTTTTACCAGATTAAGATTTGGTGTTTAGGGTTTTAAGTGTTTGCGTTTTTATGATTTAAGGTTTTGGAGTTTTTAGGTTGAGATTTAGGGTTGAGGTTTTGGGGTTGAAGTTTGGGGTTTAGGTTTATTATTTTATTATTTAAGGTTTGGGTTTAGGGTTTTGATTTTGGTTTGGGTTAGGTTGAGTTGATTTATGTTTTTAGGGTTAGGTTTACAATCATTTCTCAGGGACGAAAGAGCACAGTCATCATTTGTAGCTCTCTGAAGCAATTAAAATCATCAGCACCTCATCTCCCACTAACCTTGAAAGGATAAATAAATAAATAAAGACTCTCTCTTCTGTGAGAAAACATGTTTCCATGGCCATTTCTAAGCTTTGACACATAGAAATTGCCTCAAAAACGCCCACCACAAGGCTTGAGTTCATAAATACGTTTAAATGCAGCGTGAGCGTGCCATACTCCCGATCCATCAAAGCCACAAAAAGGTGATGAAATTATGTTCAATCATAGGAAGATTAAATATATTTTATCTGGTATAACAAAAAGGAAAGAATTTAAAAAATTAAAAAATAATAAATAAATAATAAAAGTGACCAATCCAGAAAGAACTTAGAAACAACAAACTGAACTAAATCTGAGTTTATTTTTTAATAATTACCAGTTTGAATTCTTATTACAGTCTCGGATCTGAAGTATTATTTATTTGTGTTAATACTCCTGATTGTCCCAAATCTAAATCTCACATGTTAAAAAAGATTGAAAAGGAATTATAGTTGGCTACAAAAAAAAATAGAATATAGTTTGAAGTTTTGAGCAGGTTGACAATGGAGTTATTGGGTTTTTGGGGACAAGATGTGTTTGGGAGATTATTTTAGTCTTCTGTCCATGACCTTCAATTATATCAAAAAATAATTATTTTTATTTTATAAGTTTTAATATAATTAAAATCAAGAAGAATAGTTTATAAGTGCTTTGAGGGGTGGAAATGAGAAATTATTAGTAGTAAAGTATCTATATTTTTTTGAAGT
>JAEQBH010001833.1:0-190628 GCA_016808115.1 Tetrastigma voinierianum
ACCACCGCCACCACCGCAGTGACCCGACTGATCACCAGGGAAGTTTCCTTCACCCTCTACTGTTCTTTTATTGCCAGTGGGGACACTGGACACTTTTGTTTGGGGGGGTGTGAGTGGTGATCAGGATAGTTTTATGATGGTTATTTTTATTTTCGTACTTGTGCTTTAGTTTAGTTTCGTTTACGCTTGTTTATTTTAGGATGCCGAGTCTTATGTTTTGCTTTGGTAGTCATCTCTTGTTTTGTTGTTTCGTGTTTAGGTAGTTTGTGTGTAATGCCATGCTTCGAGAGCTCCAGGATCACTTTCACCGAGTCCACTATCATCATGGAAAATAGAGTATATCTCCGTAAATGATTCGTAGGGTGTTAGATGCTTCTGGGAATTAGGTCAATAAAAGTGAGGCATAGTAAATCACCTACTCGGATATCTGCTAAGAAACTATTTCTCAATGAGCCTATCACACTCACACTCAGATGACCTCTAGGGTATGCCTAAGTGCCGAGCCCAGCTACTAAGGTTCAACAAACCCTGGGAGTCTCTAAACACCAAAGAGATGGGACACCGTAAATAAAAGAGGAAGGGACACCCTGGGAGTCTCTAAACACCAAATCGAATTCAAAATGTAGCGTCTCACTTGACAAATTTCTAGGGTCCAATGGTCCAAATTGATATACTTATTTCATGATATTTGTTATCCTAGAAGTCTAGTTTACCCAGAAAATTGAATCACTAAATTTTGATGAGTGATGACCAATTTATGGCAAAAAAAAAAAAACATGGGTTTAAAAAAAACGGACAACATCTCCCCTAAAACCCAACATTTTCTCTATACAAATTTTCCTCCATCGGTGCACCACAACCAAACCAAACAACCATCCATACCTTAAAGATTTTCCAAACAAGGATTAGAAACAAAAGAGGTATTCTAAACCTCCAAAACAAGTATCCATACAAAATTACTTACCTTTGCTTTTCTTTTCTTATTCTTCTTCTCTTCTCCTCGTTTCTTCTTCTTTCTTCTCTTCTATTCTCTTTCTCTTCTTTTTCTCTACCTAAGCCCTAGTTGCCCCCAATTCTAAGACCAATTGTTTGGTCTTATACTCATTTTTCGAGTTAAGGCCATGTCAAGCCAAAAACCCCTTGCATTCTTTTTCCATTCTCGCATTTAAGTTCTTTTATTTCATTCTATATGCAACTCTAATTTAAATATATTTCCACTTTACTATATAAGCTTCTTAACTTATAAATACTTGGAGTCCTTAATTGACAAATTACTAATTTATCCTTGGCTTTTGTATTACTCCTAGGTTTTACTTTTTTTTTTAGCATTATTTTATTCCATATGCATTTACTTTTATGATACCCTAAACATGATATAAAACTGTCAGAGTATAATTTGAGGTATTACAACTAGACCTCTTATTTAGTTTTTTTTTTTTTTTAAGAGTTAGCGATTGTACTAATAAATTAATAATAAATGAATGAATTTTTATGTCATTATTTGTATTTACAAAAGATAATTCTGGGATTTTCTAGAGTAGGCATGTCAAGGTTTGGAAGTTAGTATTACTCACAAGTGTAGGGCAACATGTGATGAAAAATTTCCCCACTTTGGTTTCTTTTGTTTCCTAATTCTTATTTTCTCACCAAATTTAAATATTTATCAAATGTGGTTTGTCTTTGTAATCAAACAGGTGGTTGGTCGTTGTAATCAAACATACTCATCAGGGGCATTACTAGACTTGCACACCTAAACACCCTCTTGGGTAAAAACACGAAGGTTGGAACTAGTCCGGCAAATCCCTCCACCAACACCATTTCGAGTCCCCGCCTCACGCGTTTAATTCCCAACCTTCCTAACAAGAAATTTCTTATCACCTCGACTATTTTTCATCCTACGCAGCACGCCGCACTTACTCCCCTTCCATAAGGTGGCGCATCCCTCCCCTTCCCCCTTCCTCTCTTATTCCCTTCTTCCTTCTCTTCTTTTTTCTTTCTTCTTCCTTCTTCACATGATGACTGATGAGTTCATAGCCCTAATTTGAATTTATTTTTTCAATTTTTTTTGGGTTATGAGATGAGATCACGATTTCCTTTGGGTGATGACTGATAAGTTCACGAAGACTTATTTTTGTGTTTTCATGAGAAAAAAAATGCAATCTTTGCTAGAAAAAAAAAACCCCTGAGATTGAAATTGATCGATCCTTGCTTAAAAAAAAAAAAGAAGATAAAGAAGAGCTTAGCACACACCTTTCCTATGGCATCGTGACATTGTTGGCATGTCGATCTGGCGTCATTACTCCTCTCGCCTCGGTTGACTGTAAAACCCAGAAAATTCAAATTTTACGAAAAAGAATAAAATAATTTCGGTCAAAAAACCGAATTTTTAGATCTCGGATGAAGAACGGACTTCACTTAGATTGTAATGTCTCCTTGAAATCTAGCTACCACATCAAATTTCGTCGAATTCTAAGACAGTCGGAATTTCACGTTTTTCGAGGTAACGAGTGTCGGGTGTCGTATGATGGTTTGTGAATGACATGTGATGTAACAAGAGTCACCTAATACATGTACCCATGTGACACATGTTGTATGATTAGTGAGATGATGGAGATGAATAGGCTCCCCAGATTAAGCGATGTGTCGAAAATCAAAGCCCAAATAGCGATGGATTATGTGAAAAGATTTAAGTGAATAAGACAAAAGACAACTTCATCTTCTCAGGTGAGAGAAAGCGTGCGACCAGGTGTGGATTTCTAGGTACAGAGAGAGAAAGAGTGACTTACTCTCTAGATTTCGGCTTCCGGCTTGTGGGTTGCCAGATGGTCAAGCAAAGTTGTTCTATCTTGTGAGAGCTACGCGTGGGCCTTAGATTTTATGGAGTTAGAAAACTCGAGGTGGGGATCTTTTTCTGTGGTTTATTACTTTGGCTAAGATCCCAAAACATGATTGAAGGTTTGTTAGGCTTTGAATGGCCGTGTTATCGATCTCAAAATCTTTGTGAGCCAGAAGTGGAGAAAAATCCCTATTATTGGCTGCGGTGTCTGAGCCCTAGGGTTCTGTGTTCACGTGTTTTTTTTTGTATGAGTGCATGTTGTTGGGTGATTCAAAATGAATTGCTTTGATTGTTATTAGCCCATGTGAGCTAATTTTGGTGTTATTGATTGAGGAATTGAATAACATGAATTATAGATTAAAGTATGTGAATTAATTTTTTGTTAATATATACATGTGTATAAATATATTAGCATCAATTGTTTGGAAATGACATAATACATTCCATATGCCTTAGAGGCACCATATAATGATGGGTGTGAGTGCATGACACGAAAAATGAAAAGAAAAGTGAAAGTAGTTTGTGAAAGGAATTTCAAGGAAGATTTTCCGAGAAGAATTGCCTTGGAAGTGGTCCAACGAGTTCATCTCGGAGCGGACCACATGATAAAAATTATCCAAAGAATTCACTCGAGGGTAGTCCAATATATTTACCGGAATCCTCAGAGGTTTTCAAGAACAAAAAGCTTTTGTTTTGAAAACTGTATTTTTGCTTGCATTTGGCTTAGGCATGTGGGAGGGAGTCGATGAGGACTCGAGACATGGGATTGGGCATGTAGACATTCAAGTAGGATCATGTATTTGCTTAAGTGTGTTTGTTTTGCTATCAGATGTGCACTAGGTGGGAGTAACCATGAGGAAATTATCACTACTGGGCATTGCTCACCCTATCGAGGGATCATTATTTCAGGTACAGGAGTGTATTGTGAGGAAGGCGCCACTGGGAGGCCGCTTTTAGAAGAAAGCCTGATTGCGGGTTTTGGTATTCATTTGTATAACATGTATTAAACTTTAAATTTTGATATGTTTTGGTAAAGAGTAATATAATAACTCTTTGAACTATTGTTACGTAGGCTGATGTATTTTTGATGAGTATTGATGTTCAGCCCGCGGCCATTTTTACTGATATGTATAGGTCTCATAATATGAGACACGGTAGTCTCCGCAGTTAACTGTTATCAACGGTGGCACCCCGATTGGGGCGTCACATGACCAATCCAGTTTCTTGTGTGTGGTTTTTGTGTTTTTTTAACAAAGAATCTTGTTTTTTTACTCTTTGAGGAAGAAGAGCAAAAGCCAAAGTTAGGGTTTTTTTAAGCCTAAAGAAGAAAATGGCCCATAAAATCTGTCAACCGTGTCTATGTCATGTCTCGCTGCAGCCTAAGCCAGCCATGTCTCACCGCTTCGATGTGTGTCCGAGCCGTATCCAAAGTCTGTAACCTACTATTTGGTCAACGATACGCCACGTGGCATATCGGACACATATCTGACGCTGTTCGGGCGCTGCGGTCCATCGCAGTACCGACACACCCGACACTCCACAAGGTCGCCGTATCCATGCTTCGTAGATTGTTATCGCCGAGCGACTGCTGTTGTTGTTAGACTCTAATCAAGCAGAGCCGTCTCCTATCGATCCCCTCAACCATCGGGCCGGTTGTTGTCCCTTATACTTGTCACGAAGATATTTATAATTTAATACCATTTTTATCGGGAAAAGTAGGTTACTGGCTATAAATTCAAAATATGATTTTAAGAATTAAGTTTTATAATCCAATAACAATATGTCACTTCAAAATATTATAGGATGGTATATTACGTATAACTGCTTTAACAAAGATACCCTTTTGTACATCCACCTCACATTCACTAAGATCATACATTGACTTCACTAATATTGTTCTTAAAGCTCACTAATATCGTACCTCAAATTCACTAAAGTCATTCCTCAAATTCACTAAGATCGTATCTTAACTCCACTAAGATCATACCTTAAATTCACTAAAATCATACCTTATATTCACTAAGGTTGTTCCTAATAGTAATTCATAATTTGAATAACAAAATATGAAAAATAAATAAAAATATTTATACACATTTATTCTCTCATGAATCATACGAACAAATATTTATATCTAACCTATCAGATTGTTCCCTAATTCAATGAAATATATAAGAGATCACTCTTAATCACCATGATCAAACGAAATTTAGGCAAAACCCAACATAAGACTTGCCATAACTTTCCTTCTACCATAGGCTAACTGGATGAATGATTTTGCTTCACATTCGCCACAAACGAAATCTAAGAATAATGGTTTCCTATCTCGTTGTCAAGAGAAATCAAGAATGATCACTTCATTTCTAATTTCCATTCTCAGCTTTCGACACCTTGGAACAATAATGCTCTTCCTCTCATTCAATCCATGTTTCAAAATGCAACCGTGGTTTAAGGTTTAAAAAGAAGAAGAAATAAGGGTGTAGAGAGGAGGATGAAGAGGGCTTAGGGCTATAATAGATTTTACATTCTTTTAGTTTTATTTTTTTACATTCTTTTTTTTTGTTTTTTGTTTTTTGTTTTTATCAATAGCTTAATTGGCATGTAAGGTGGATGTATAAAAGGGCAGGCTTTTGTCAAAGAAACAGCTAGCACATAGGTATGATCTTAGTGAAGTCGATACAACTCCCAGTGAATTTGAGAGGTACACAACTTGGTATGGAATCACAGGCACGATATTAGTGAAGTCAATGTAATGACCTTGAGCTTAATTTGTAGTGACGAGCTTAGTGAACCTTTCGCATAATCTTAGTTGGGCCGAGGTACGAGGATGCACAAAGGGTATCTTTCACTAAAGAAAAACAACAAGACTTAATGTACTATCCTATAATATTTTCTCGAATTGACATATTATTATCAAGTTATAGAAAACTTAATTTTAAGTTTCATATTATTTTGAACACAGCCCATAACCTACTTTTCCCATTTTTATTTCCAATATTTTTGAGGGTCAGGCTGTGAAATTAACAACCCGAATTGGCCCGCAAGACGATCCGGTTAGGACGCCCAAACCTCGGGGTCCCGCTGACCGCCAACCTATATTTGAACTCCGTGTGTTCCATAACATGAGACCCATAAATGAGTAAAATAGCGCTACTGCCCGCCCATACATCCCATTTCACAAAAAAATGGTCAACTATATTATTACAATAGCGTTTCAAGAGTTAATTTCACTTTATTCAAAACATATATCAAATTTAAGAATTCCCATCACATGTTTCACAAAATATATAACAAAGTCACATGTCTTCTTCCTCAAAAGCGGCCCTAGTTGAGCGCTGTTCCCAAATACTCCCGTACCTGGTGCGGGGATCCACGACGAGGTGAGCAATGCCCAAGAGGATAATCTCCTTACGAGGGCTACTCCCCACCTAAGTGCCTGGATAACACACATCCAAGTGAATCCATGATTCCACCACGTCTACATGCCCAATCTCATTAGCCTCGAAATCCTCATCGACTCTCACATTACGCTTATGCCATGTATGAAAATCGCTTCCAAACAAAAATATTTGTTTTATCTAGGCAACCTCCATATAAATACATTAGACAATCCTCCGAGGTGAATTTGTTGGCAACTCTCCTCAACAATTCATACTGACGTGGAATTGCTGGACGATTCCCAACACAATTCGACAACTCTCCGATAAACTCTATTCGAATAAGTATACAAAAAAAAACATTGTTCGACAACCCTCCGATTTTAATCACATGCACTCAGCATGCATATATTAACAAAATTTACACACGACATGTTATTCAAACATAGAAATAACATATAAACACACAATTTGCATGTTATTCAAACACCAAGTAATAACATACAACAATAGCATACAAGGACCATTTCCAGTCCATAAATCATTTCGGGATGATCCGGTCGGTCCCAAAATCTTCATCATCTGGATCCCAAGGTTTGGGGTGACTGATCAAACTGGCCACTCACTACTTCACACCATCCATTCCATTCAATGGCTCTAAGCCAAAATAACCAAAGTAGGAGAAGAACCCCACCATCAAGTTTGTCGTAAACTCCCAATACCTATGACCACGCAAATTTTGTGGGGACCAACTTTGCTTCGCCGCTGAGTCTGTCGGACCATCAATCGGGAAATCTGTGAGATAAGGTAGGTTTCCTAAAATCCCTCTCTTTTCTCTCTCCTTTTCCTTTTATCTCCCTCTCTTCCCCCACTAATTGGTTGGATCAAGTTGGTCAAGTGGGAGAGTACTTATCTTGCCACATGTCAGCCCACTATTCGCTCAGTTGGATTACCTTATCCCTTATCCATCTACCATGGATTTTCCTCTAATGGCATGATGCCATGTGTCTCATGTGAGCCCCACTTGGCTCATTGTTTGACCCATTCTGCCTAGGACACATGGCACCTCTTGAGCCACTCATAAAGTGTCAAGTGTCTCGCACTCCTCTCCATGCCTTAAAACGCGGAAATTTCGAATCGCCTCTAATTCGACGAAATTCGACGGTTGCTAGATTTCATGAGACACCCAATCTGAAGTCCGGTTTCACTCATCCAAGATCTAGAAAATTCTGATTTTGACAGAATTACCATTTTAATTTTTTTCAAAAAATTAGAATTTTCTCTGGTTTTACACTGCTAAGGCTCTGCCATTTTTATTTCCTTACTTTTCCCATTTTTATTTCCAAAATAATGCCTATTATATATATATATATATATATATATATATATACTGAATATGGGTCCAAATTGATGAGTCTACCCAAATTAGCCCGATGATTGAGGGTTAGGGCCTGAAATTAGCAACCCGAATAGAATCTGGGCTTATTGGCCCGACTTGAACTCTGGCCCATTGTGACGCTCTAAACCTGACAACCCACAACCTCGCTTAATACCGCCAGGTCTCATATTATGAGACCCATACATGAGTAAAAATGGCTACTGGGCCCATACATCAATACTCACCAAAAATCTAACCAACTATATTATAATAGTTCAAGAGTTGATTACATCACTCTTAATACAACATATATTAAAATTTAGAATTCTAATACATGTTTTAAAAAATAAATACCAAAGCCACATGTTGGCTTTCTTCTCAAAGTGGCCTCTAATGAGCGTCGTCTTCCCAAACACTCACACCGTACGATAAATAATGTTCCCGACAAAGGAGCAATGTCCAATAGTTGAATTATCCTACATGGGTTAATTTTCACCTAAGTGCACATGCAATGATTCAACATAAACACATTCAAGCAAATACATTGATCCTACTTTGAATGTCTACGTGATATTGATGAGAGAATGGGACTCACCGCCTCCCACTTCTCGAGTTCTCACTCGACTCCCACACGCATGCCTAAGCCAAATGTGGAGAAACAGCTGGGTTTTCAAAACAAAAGGTTTTTGTTCGAAAACATACACTACCGAAGCTTCGTAAAATCTATCGACAACTGGTGCGCGAATTGCTGGGCAATCCTCTGAAACGCCAAGGGTCCGCCTTGAGATGAACCTGGCCGGACAACTCTCCAAAGCACCGGAAAAATCTTCCCTGAAATTTTCACAACCATTTTCCTTTCTATTTTTTTTCATGTCATGCAATTCACACCTATCGCTCTGGGTGCCCCGCATATGGAATGCATTATGCCATTTCCAAACAATTCATGTTATATCTCAATCATGCATATATTAACAATTCCACATACTAATCCCATGTTATTTAATTCATATCAATAACATCAAAATTAGCTCATACTGAGCTAATCAACAATCCAACTTAATCTAACGTAGCTCTCTACACAATTATATTTTTATATAATTCGTATAATTATGTTAACACACTGGGATTTTCATGCATTAACAATTTCTTTCCACAATTCAAGCCATTCCTTTCAAGCAATTTCATGCAAATAACACATGGACATTGCGGGTCCAATCATAAACCACGACTGCTTTATATTGTCCTAAACCGAGTAGTGGGTTGTCTCAGGTAGCCCTCTGACCTAGCATCGGTTCCAATTTTTGTGGAGCCGAAACCACGCTACTTCCTACTAACAACACTAAACCATAATTTATTGCATACCATAACACATGACCAATAACAAATTCCATGATCTCCACCAGATCGCCCAAAATAGCCCCAATTTCTAGCACTTCGGTCCTAAGTTTCGGGACCAACCAAACGGCCTCTCACGGCCTCACATCACCCAAAGCATTAACAAAGCTCTTAAACAAGGATTGTGCTAAAGTAGGAGAAAACCCTCATTTCTGAGTCAGCCAAAACCCATAAAACCCCACTCACGCATTCTGGCGGACTTTCTCTCTCTAAAAACTGATTTTCCTCCTCCACTACACGTTCTAGCCACAATTTGGAGAAGAAAGCTCTGTCTTTTCATTTATTCCTCTTTTGTCCCTCACTTGCCACTTGTCAAATTCTCATTGGCTCATTGGATTTCCTTATCCACTTTATCTATCTACTTTGAGATTTTCCTCCAATTAGAAGATGCCACATGTCCCCATGGGGCCCCACTTGGCTCTCCTTGTTTGATTAAATCTTCACATGACACGTGGTACATTGTGAGCCACTCAAAATACGCCAAGTGTCCTCAAGACACTTCGTTGCCTTTAAAAACGTGCAAATTTTTGGATTGGCCCCATAATTCGATAAGATCTGACGTGGTAGTTAGATTTCATGTGGTATCGATTCCAACTAAGTGAAGTCCGGCTTTATCATCCGAGATCTAGAAAAATTTCAGATTTTTGATCGAAATTACCATTTTGCCATTTTTCAGAAAATTAGATTTTTTCGGGGTTTCACACCACAGCCCACTAGGTTAGGACCGGGTCAGCTCGATTCACCCAAATTTAGTTATTTTTTTATTATTATTAAATTAAAAAAAAATGACATATATATATATATGACTTATTGAGATTTTTTTTCTAAACCCTATGGTCCCTACCCTCATCCCAAATATGATAAATCCGCTTCTTCCTCTTTTATCTCCACATCTTTGTCGATCGCCGCCGCAAAGATCTCCCACACCTTCTTCCTCGCATCTCTCCGACTTGTGTTGCACTATCCGCCATCGCCTTCTTCAGCTCTTCTATTAGTACCTCAACTCATCTCTTGATTTGACCTCATATTTACATCGACGACTATATATATCGGGCTTCCCGCCAAAGAAGAAGGAGACCATACTCAAACCAAACTCCAAGGATAGGAGACCAAAATCGGACGAGGGAGTTCGTTATTTTTTTTTCTTAACAACCAAACGTGGTTTTAGGTTCTTTATGAAAAGGGAACCGAATAGTTTGGCACGAGATATTGGTATTGATTGTGTTGATTGATTATGCAATTAGTGGGGGTAGTGGGTAACTTGGAAATAAAAATCGAGCCTTGCTTTCTCTCGGCCGTTTTCTCCATTATTTATTCTTTATATCAATATATTTCCATATTTAGTGGTGTTAAGTTGTTACATGTCTCAATATGTGATTGTAATCAACGATAATTACCTTCTCCATTTCCTCTAAAGCAAATGTATTTTGTGTCTTTTATTATTTATATAGTTTGTTGTCGTCTATTAATTATATCGTTTAAGCTCCATTATTTTATGAATTAATTATTAATTGTATATCACCACTATTATTAATTATTTGTGTATTTTATTTAAAGAATGAAAAATTAGAAAATATATATTTGAGCATTTTTTAATATTATGGCCCTCTCTTTTTGCCTATTTAGCCCATAGCCGATAGTGGTCAAGAAGCAAAGCTAGCCCTCGAATAAAAGCTTGCCATTTTGACCTTAATTGCTTTGGCCCATGGTCCAAAATGGGCAGAGCCCATTGCTTTCCTAACTATAATATATATATATATATTCAAATAATATTTCTATTTTATTATACCATTTTATTTTTGAAATTCAAAATTTTTAGATTTCGATTTTTAAAATTCAAACTAAATCCATATTTTTAAATCAAAATTTAAAATTATGTTTTAGAAAAATTAATTTTTTATCTAAATTTTATTTTATCGAATCTAAATTATTAATTTTTTATTTAAAAAATCTAAATTTTTATTGAAATATGATTTATTATTTAACTAACTAATGATTTTTTTTTTAAGAGAAAAATAATTTCATTGATGCAAACTAGCAATACATCGATAGAAATATAGAATCAAAATCGTTAAAACCCATAAATGATGAAACAATATTCAAGTTAATAGCATAATGTATCGACTCAAAGCCTGTACATTTGATAGTTGAGCCTACACATTTGATATTACTATTAGATCAGAATACCTATGACTCAATTTACAATATATCGACGACAGTGATTTGATTTCTGTCTCGATCGATATACTGGCCGCCTAAATCACCCAAACACAAATAAGTGTCACACCACAACGACGAAAACCAAAACGTCGTAGTATAACAATACAACCACCCGCCACACCAAAACGACGACAGCCACATACGCACGAAGGCGACGACAATCACACACACATGAAGGTGACGACTAAATCACAAAAAAACATATAATAAGCTAAATCTGTGTGGAAAAACTACTTTATTGAGAATTAAAAAGATGGAAAGAGGTGTAGATGAGTGATTTAAGGGCAAGAATGACCAAAAATTTTTATAAAATAAATTTAAAAACTAAAAACATTTCAATTGAAGTTAGATTATTTAAGATTAAAAAATTAAGAAATAATCACACAAGCATCGATTTATTATTTTAATAAATTTATGATTTTAAAATAAGTTTTAGATCTTACAACATCAATATATAGCATCTTACATTGTATTAAAGATATGATATATGATGATCTCTGGGAAGGAATGATTTTGTGAAAAGTTCGGGGTAGTATTAAAAATTCTATGATATAAAATAAATATTTATGGTTTCATCAGTTCAACCACCGATTGTACCAAAAAATTAGTATTGAATCAGTAATTTTTTTTTTGTTCAATGATCGATCCGATTTTTAAAACATTGGATTTTTCTCCAAGCCCTATGTAACTTCACCACGGTTCATATGAGAGTAATTTTATGAAATGAATCTTTATTACTTATAATTTATGGCACATTGCTGTAAAAACCGGAGAAAATTTCACTTTTCTGAAAAAGGGCAAAATGGTAATTTTGCCGAAATAGTACAGGATAAAACCTGAAAATTTTTTAGATCTCGGATGATGAGTTGACTTCACCAGAACTCATCTCAATAAAATCTACCACCACACTATTTAACTTCACATGCACTTTATTTCACGCTTTTTTGAGATAGGTGTCGATTTAATACGTAGGTAATTATGATGCCATATATGGCACTTAAGATAGTGACACTTGGCAAAGCCATGTGGTGCAATTGAAGGGATGGCTCATAATGAGCCACATGGGAGTGTGATGTCATAAAAGGGGAATAAGGAATGAAAGAAAAAGAAGGAATATTGATGGCCACACATGAGGCTTGAGGAAATAAGGAAATTGCCTTTTAATCTATCCATACGGACAATAATGATTCGAAATGGGAAAAATGTTAAAGGAGAAGAGATAATGAAAGTAAATGAGATGGTAGTTAGAAATAGAAAAAGGAAAAGCAAAAAGGAAAGAAAAGAAAGAAAAAAAACAAAGAAAGAAAAGAGTTCTTAGAAAAGGAAAGGAGAAAATGAAAAAAAAAAAACATTATAAAAGGAAGATAAAGGAGGAACAAAGGGGGCATGGAGAAAGAAGAAGAAAAAAGGAAAAAAAAAGACAAAAACAAAAACAAGGTTGTCCAATTTTATCGGGTGGTTTCGACCATTTTGAAATTGGCAGAGTTCGAGAATTGCCCGCCACCAACTGTAGTTACGGTAGGTACCAAGAATAGAAGGATTTGCGCTTCACGCCCAGGTAGGGTTTCTCCTACCGTTCTCATTTGCTGGTCGAAATGGTTGTGTGGGTTAGAACCACCACAAACCGAAGCCGACCATGAGACTGCTTTTTCTGACGCTTTGGGACCTGGAGCCAAGGTCGTTATCCGCCGATTTTAAAAGTGAATGCTGAAAATGCATGTCGGACTTTGTTGTGGCCGGCTTAGACCGCATGACTGTTTGAGATGGTTTTGATGCGGGTTGCCGGGTTCGAATTGGTAAATTGATAAATTGGTAAAAATATACTTCGGTGTCGGGGTCAGCCATAGCCATAGATCAATCCAGACCTAAGTCGGATCGTTATGGATTTGGCAAAGGAACTGCCGTGACACTCTTTGGGCCGAAGTTTGTGGCTAAATTTTTAAATTAAAATAGACTAAAATTTATGGACTAAGTCTAGATTTTTTGTATTATGGATGGAATGGTTATTTTATGTGTTTTATGGTGTTATTGCTGCAATTTATCAACATGTCGAATATGGGTAAGATATGTTAATATACGTATTTAAATGTATTAACATAATGGATGTGAATTATATATGTTGACATGGTATTTTGGCATGAAGTACGACAAAGGGTATCGTTCCACGTGAAGGTGTATCATACATGTAATACGAACCCGCAGCTGGCATTAGCATTCCATATGCAAAATGGACATCGATTATGTCATGTGTGTATCGGGTGTGGTCACCCATCATCAAGCCGATGAATGGGTAAAGGAGTCAGATTGGATGACATCTAATAGATGTCTCACGCTTTAAAACATAAACATAAATATAAATAATGTGTGTTGGGCGGAGCAAGAAGGGGACTGTTAACCCCCTCAGGTGAAAAGCCTAAAGCATGGGTGTAAGAGACCCGCGGTGTGATCCGAAAAGTTATGTCGCCCAAAGAAGACACACAGTCATGTTTATCACATAGACTTCGGGTTGTGTGGCAGAGCCTGATCGACTGGGATTGGTCGCCCACAAGATCGCATCGGGTAACGGATCCTATGGAGGGCTCGACATACATGGGTCATTGGTAATACCAAAGGATTCGCCACACTTGGCATATGCACGCGGTGAGGAGCTTCAAGAGTGACTCAGATATGGGCATGATGACATTTCATGCATGACATATGACATCTCATGGTGACATTCGGACTTGATGTGTGTTTTTATGTGCTACCATTGCATATGCACTTAGACGGGGAAAATTTCTCAGAGAAGCAATTTCACCGGGCTTTGTCACTCGCCGCGGGGACCCTCGCTTCGTACAAATTGAGACCGCATATGGGACCGCGATGATGAGAGCCGGATTTGAGGCTTTATTTTGTTTTGTTTTGGTCATGTATTATATTCGAGCGTAACATGTATACCTTTTGTCAGATAAAAGGATCGTTAAATGGATCATTGATTAAATAGTTCATCATATATTTTTGTATATTCGGGGAATTAAATATGCAGGAATGGGTCCTTACCATATGAGAAAAATGAGGGTGATATCTGTGGACACCCGATATCCACAAAGTTTCCGTAGAGGTCGATCAATGCCAATGGGACCCCAAGAGGTGTCACAAATTAGATTTCAGAGTATGTGCACACTATACCTAGGGCTCGAGGGACATATGGCCATGGTCATTAAGGTGTGTAGTCTCAAGTATGAGCATCACACCGACATGTCAAGGTTTAGGTATGTGATTACCTAGGTAGTCACATGAAAGGATTAGAACACAGCATGCATTGTGTTTTTACGTGTGCTTCTGCTTATAATATGTCAGGTGCATTTACGATGATTGATATATATGGAAAACAAAGAACACTGTGAGCTGTGAGAGCATGTGATCATAGGTGTTCTGGGAACTACTATTTATTAGTGTTGGCATCATGCATCACTAATGACTGCGGGCACAAGAAATCTTAGAGATTTTGCAGGTTTCGATGTGTGTAGATGGCTAGTCGCGGACGAGGACGTAGAGGTCGTCCACGGGGTTATGGCCCACCACCACCTGTTTTTGACCTACAGGCTTTTATGGAGACTATAGTCGCTACAATTGCCACTATTGTACAGGCTGGTGTAGCCGGGGGTCAGGGAGGAATGAGTAACCTCTAGAGGTTTAGGGCACATCATCCCCCGACATTAAGGGGAGGAGGGGACCCATTAGTAGCTGACCATTTGTCTGCCGATCGAGAGGTGTTATTTGGAGGCCATGGAGATTACCTCCGCACACTGACAAAGAACCTTTTCACTACAAGTGAATCCTCGATATGGTGGGATTAGCTTAAGACATCTGTAAATGCAGAGGCGATGACTCGGGGTAGATTTCTGCAGAGCTCTTTACGAAGCAAGTTCTTTCCAATTGGCTCACTGTGCATGTCAAGGCCCGAGAGTTCCTGCATCACAGGAGAGACAAGACAAGATCGAGTACGTGGCTAGGTTTACCGAGCTAGCCGTTTTGCAGATGACTATGTGGCCACAGATCTAGCTAAGGTAAGGAGATTTGAGGATGGTCTGAGACTGTCCATCAAGGGCAAGATTATGGGACTTTACTTACAAGATATGGACGCTATGGTTAGGATAGCCATGGCCATAGAGGGTGAGATAGCTGATGCTAAGAGTATCCGAGATGCGGGTACTAGTAAGAGGAAGGAGGGTCAGCTTTCTTCGAGTTCGGGAAAGTGACAGAGGACTTCTGTTTCTTGAGGATCATAGGGACAGGGCCGAGGCTATCAGAGCCAAGGTCATGGTCGGGGCCATCGCAAAATAAGGCCGTGGCAGAGCACCCATCCGTATGGGCAGATGCTTTGTTTCTTTGCCAACAACTCGACATATGAGGATTGCCCAATAAAGGCAAGGATCCTAGGATTTTGGGATGCCCTGGCCTTAGTCATCAACGACCCAAGATTTTATTACGCTTGTTCCTCACTATGGGTCGGGAACAAGTATCATGTTCCGGTGCCGCACAAGCACCTTCACGTGATAAAGTGTGCTGGGAGAGGCCAAGTTATGGGTCGAGGTCGAGACTGTGGCCCATGTCGATTTCAGGACTCAGGAGTGTTCACGCCATTACCCCGTAATCGAGATAGCTTTAATTTCAAGAAGTGATACAGGGTACTTTCTTACTCTTTCATTTATGGGCAAGAGTTTTATTTGATTATGGTGCATCTCATTCATTCATCACAGATTGTGTGAAAGAATGATAGGTCGGGAAGCTGATGTGTATAGCACGCCTATGTGCGCAAGTGCACACGCCGCCTCAAGTAATATATGCACTATGGTACTGATATCGATCCACGCCTGGGATAAGTGTTAAGGATCACGAGATATTGGCTTTTGAATATTATCCGGTTATAAACGCCAGGTGAAAGAGTACTAAATAGTCTCGAATTTAAACTAAACTAACTAATCAATGAATTATCGTAATGGAGACTGTATATGTCTCCTCACACTTTCGATGGATTACTTAAAGATGATATTATTAAGTTTATTTATGATTTATTAATGGCTAGGTGATCTTGTTTTTACGAAATACCTTCGAGGTGTATCCGCCTCATCTCGCTAGTAGAGTTGAGTGCATCTCTACCCCAAGTCGACATCAAATGCTTAAATGTTTTAACCCTTAATTGCCACAATTTTCAGATCTAATATTCTATTTACCGAATCAACCAAGGCTGCTCTATCGTGATCCCCGGGTATCATCCCCATCTCTCAAACTGCGATTCCAAGATAGTCATGCTAATGTTGGCCGACATCACCATAAATGATTAACGTGATATAAAGCAAGATGCTAACAAATTATAAACAACTTGAATAATATAAAATACTAATCTTTAATCCATGAAAATGTGACAGGGTTCAACAACACCCTAGGTATAAATCTAGAACATACTGAATAAGAGAATATCAATATGTAATATGTAAAACATCAGTACTACTGTCCAAAAAGAGGAAAAATACAAATCACGGGCTCTTCTTCAAGATCAATGTCACCGCTTATGATTTCCGTGTCTCAGTCAGACGATCCCCGATGCCTCGAATTCTGCGCCCCTTTTTTCTTTTAATGATGAGAAGACAGAACTCGCGTTGACGTCGCGACGTTGCAACGTCGCGATGTTGAGACGTCGCGATGTTGAGGACGCCGCACGCCACGCCATTATTTTTATATTAAGCCGACCTTAACGTCGCGACGCTAGCGCTCACGACTTGAGGACGTCATGAAGTTGAACGCCGCGACGCTTCCAACCATCTTTTACGCACTTTCATCCTCCCGCCCGTAACGCTTCCAACAACCATTCTTTAGTACTAATTGCACCTCGTGATTCACACCAACTGCATTTAATCAGATATTGAGCTATAAAAATACGTATTTAAATGTAAAATAATGCTAAAAACATAAGACAGACGCGGGTATAACCTGAGTGTTTTAGGCAATCATCAAAGAGCTGGGCTTAGAGGTTGAGACCTTGGAAAAGCCATTGCATGTGAGTTCTCCCCTAGGGACTAGGGTGAGGGTTGATCAGATATGTCGGGATTATGAGCTAGAGATCTAAGGGATTCTACCACTGCGGACTCCTTCTCGAAAGCTATGGACATGTCGAGTTTGATGTCATTATTAAGATGGATCGCCAGATGGCACATCGAGCCTTCACTGACCGATCGCAGGAGGGTTACCGCCACACAATGTGACGGTCGCCAGTGTTATGATCCGTGGGGATATGATGCTCTTTACCCTGCATAATGTACGACTAAGGTGGCACGATAACATGGGTCATAGCAAGCTTTACTCCTAAAGGACGAGACGAGACGTATTCGAGTCTACCTCCGGTGGTTTGTGAGTACGAGGATGTTTTTCCCATGAGCTACCGGATTACCTCCAAAAAGAGATGTGTGACTTTGTTATCGAAGTTACACCTCGTACGTCGCCCATTTCTATGACGCCACATGTGACGGCGCATTGACCGCAGAACTCAAGGTCAGATACATGATTTATCGACGTGGGTTTCATTAGACCGAGTACTTCCACCTCGGGCGCTCCAAACTCTATTTACTTAAAAAGATAAGACCCTTCATCGTATCGACCACCGACATACTAACAAGGTTACGATCAAGAATCGGTATCCATTACCGAGGATTGATGATTTATTTGATCAGCTGAAAGGGGTGCGGGTTTATTCTAAGATAAATCTCCATACGGGTTATCATCAGTTGAGAGTTAGGGAGGCAGATATCCCTAAGACAACGCTATGACGCTTATGGGCATTGAGTTTATATGGATGCCTTTCGACGGCCGAACGTGCCGTGGACATTCACGTGGATCTCATGCATGCGGTATTCTAACCCTATTCGATCGCTTTTGTCGCGGGTCTTTGTTAACAAATATCTCATATACCCCGCCTCGAGGGAGGAGAATGTGATCATTCGAGGATTGTTTCCCGTGAACTCAGATCATCGCCAGGCGCAAGTACGCATGTGAGTTTTGGACACGAGGTGAAATTCTGAAGACACGCAAGTGTGTCGTAGACCCCGAGAAGATGTAGGTCAGTATGAGCCGGGAGAGGTCAAGTCGGCCGAGGATAATGGTAGTTTCGGGATCAAGTGCGGTATTACAGGAGGTTCATCGAGGACTTCTATCGATTAGTTGCGCCTATGACTAGAGTGACTTCTAAGGAGGTCACAAGATGAGCCGAATGACTCTGTGAGAGGGCACCTAAGAGCGCGCGAGGCTTACATAAGCTCTTATTATGATAGTCCCGAAAGGGGACAAGTATTACAGATATTGTGATGACTTGAAGGATCTGACCGATGTTCTCGATGCGCTCCCAGAGAGTGGTAGCTTATGGTTCACGACAATTAGAGAACCACGAAAGCGTAACTACCTCTACGCATGACACATGGATTTGGTGGCAGCTATAGTCTTCGCTGAAGATATGGCGCCAATTATTTATATGGTGAGCACTGAGATTTTCACTACAAAAGTCCTGGCGATATCTTTACTTACGGACTTAATTACAGTGAGACAAATACGATGGATGGAATATCTGAAGGATTATGACTTCACTTTGTAGAACCATCCTGGTAGGGAAAATATGGTGGTTGATGCACTCAATTGAAAGTCACGGGGAGTACTGGCTAGTGTGGCTTGCCGGGAGTGGTTGATGCTCGAGATCAGGTAAGTACTCTAGCGCTTACCGTATTAAGAACGAACTCAGGATGTTTTGGGGAGTTTAGTGGTTATGCCTTCCCTATTGAGTAGAGTGATTGAGTCCTAAGGGAAGGACGCTGAGATAGTGTCTATCAGGGACCGAGTACAGTCTGGTACGAGTGTATAGTTAACTGAACAGCTATAGGTGGCAAGACAAACTCCTCAAGTAGTATATGTGATTATCGTGCCATAATGGGTGGTGTGGTGGGCCGGATTTCATAGTTTTGTTCATTATGTTCCATTACGTGGTTCATCCCCATCATGAATATGTGTCTCGCGTCTACTCGATGGTCGCATGATTTCAGCCGAAGCTACGCGGGTCTTTCTAATGCAATCGATGCAAAGGTCCGCTTCGTCAGATCGACGGAAGGCAATTCTCAGATTCGTCTCGCACACTCTAAATACTTTCCCGAAATCACATGATAAATCAAACCAAATCACAAAGACAGACACAAAGAAGAACACGAAACCGTGAATAAAAAGTAAAGGTAGTGATCAAGAATTGAGAATAACTAAAGATTGTAAAATTGATCCAAAGTGCTATCTATGGCATGGTTATCATTATCAACACTAAACTTCTCCCCGGCAACGACACCAAAAAATTGACGGGCCGATAGTGAGTGTGTAAAATTAATTGGGAAACACAAACCCGTGTGCGCAAGTGCACGCGTCGAGTTGATGTAGTGTAGTGGTTAGTCGGCAGTCGCTCCCCAAAGAGAAGCATGTCACTACCGATTTAATGACTTGATAATATTTGGATCTAATCCTAAAGCGACCAAGTACTAAATTACTTGAAATAATAAAAACCTAAAATTAAATGTATTGAATTATATCGATGATGAGAAATTAGGGTTTTACCATCTTCTACCACTCTCGATGATGTCAATTCAATTATGACTTACTAAGTATTTATATGAGTTATGTTCTCAGGTTGATCTTCCACAAGATATTCTCTCTCGAGAAATATTTCTGCCTATCTCGCTAAGTGATATATCAAGATCTCTCGCTCTCAACCCTCGACCAAACGCTTAAATGTGCAACTTAGTACTACACTTCAAGAACTGAATATTCTATTCTCTCGACTACCCAAGCGTTGCTTTAACCATGTCCCTAGAAGTTATCTTCTCTCGATCTCAAAACTTCCACTTAGCATGCCACGGCCGTGACACAACATGTAATTAAACCCGACTAAAGCAAACATAAGAACTCATACAACATTCAAATAAGCCAAAAACTGAAAATCAATCTATCAAACTCGTGGGTCGATCAAGTAAAAACCCTAGAGAAAAGAATTAGTTCACCATATTATTCACTACGATTGAAGAATTCGAATCATGAAGTGGGTTGAAGGAAGATTCGCGTAAAAATCCGCCTTCGCGAATATGTCGAACTGGCCTATCTTGATCTCTCACTCTCAGATCTCCTCCTTCTTCCCAATCCAATATCCCTTCGTCAAAACTACTCCCTTTTATACCTGAGACGCGGCCCATCAATGGCCCGTAGTAAAAGCCAGGGTTTTTTCAGTTCTCGGTGAATGGAGCAGAACCTCACTTCACCACGGCGAAGGTAGCTTTGCAATGGCGAACCCGAGGCCTTGATTTCAAGTCGTTCGCCGCTGGAAGGGGTTCAGAACGGCAGTGCTTTGTCGAGATGGTGCGGTCGCCACTAAATGGCGGAGTGCTTCGCCGCGACGGCGGTCTTCGCAGTCTGCAACCCGCATCCCTTGTGATGTCAGCTTTTCGTTATTTCTTCTATGCTCTTATTTTTCTTTCTTTAGCTGCCCTTCTTTGATTCCAACACGCCATATTCTATGTATCAATATAATATGAGGGATTAGCAGAATATTAATGAAAAAAGACTGCGGAATCTCAGATTTTAGCTATAAAGAACACCGAGAATTTAATCGAAATGCACGCATGATCCATCCCGATCACGATGTCGCAACAAAAGCATGCGATGTGTGAGACAGAAATGGGAAGAAGCCAACTGACAAAGATCACTATGTTGCAACATAATGAAAGAATGAAGGAAGACCTATACGTATTTACTCTATCGCGACACTAACTCTTGCAACATGGAGGAGCTAGTTAAGACATAAAAGAGCACTAGAAGAAGAAGTTTAGTCGCGATAAGAAAATTGATGTCACAACAAATGACGCTTACTTGTTGAACTGGCCTAGTTGCAACAAAGAAACCCAACGCTGCAACATACTTCGCTTCAGGATTGCGTCTATGTCGCGACATGGATCTAATGTCACAACATGTAAATAACCTCGAACAGAGAAATGAGGTCACAACACAAACTTCTGGGGTCGCGACAAAGGTTTCAACACAAATGCATAGAAGTCATGTCGCGACATAACAAATTGGGTCGCGACAGAGGTTTTAACAAAAATGCAAAGAAGTAATGTCGCGACATAAAAACTAGGTCAAGTACAAGTGTCGAACATTTAAGAGTAATTGCCAGCGAACAACAACAACAATATTGACAACTTGGCAGTTATGTCGCAACATCGTAATAAAGCCGCAACAAGAAGTCAAGCCTGCAGAGCAACAAGCCTTTTGTCGCGATGTACTTTCGGGCCGCGACATAAAATGCAGATAATACAAGATGCTGTTGCAACATAACCTCGAACAGAGATCTTTGCTGCAACATGGAAACTGGTCGCGACACCAACTCGCAGGTTGCACTAAAACCGCGGTTGGCGACATGGTTATCGATGTTGGCGACATAATCGCTTTAGGAATACAAAATATTGTCGCGGATAAAGGAAACTCGCCGCGACAGAGTTTTCATGCCGAAAAGAAGAAGACTATCGCACAACAATACGCGTCAAGAACTAAAGCAAGAAGGAGCACAATACCTTCGTCGTGCGATAGACGATTGCATACCCGCAACAAGGACTCCGCAACAAGAATAAACTCTATCGCCGACCCAACTTCTAGTCGTGATGTATATAAAATCGAGTCAAAAATTCTTGTGGATTCACACATAGCCTCAATTTTGTGGTCGAAACTTTTAGTGGCTCTATATAAATAGAAAACGACCGCTGGAAAGCAAGGCAAAGCCGGGCTAGCATTGAATGAAACTTGTAATACTGGGGAGCTCTCGTGACTTTTCAGATTATATATTTTTCTTTTCTTTCTTTTCTTTTTATTTTCTTTCTTTCGGCCGACAGTTAGCATGGGATTTGATTCATGCATCGATCCGAAGAATAATTGTTCGGGAGCTCAAGTTGAAATTAAATGTTTAAATTCATTTACGACATCGCTTGAATTCAATGAACCCAAACAAAAGTCGGGAAATCATTTCTTTAGTCGATTGTACGATGTGCTGGAATTTTCTCGATCACTATTTCACACAGAATCCGCTTGAGAACACAACTCCGCTCGAAAAGATCTGATGTTAGTTATGGTCTTTTCTTCGCACAATGAGAAGAAAAATTTTTGTTGAATGTTGAATTTGACCAATGGTGTTGTTCTTGAAATCAATTGTTCTAATTTTAGTAGTTGATACCCATGAAAGGACTATCGGTTCGCTCGATTTCTGGGGAGGCCCCGAAAGGACACGTAGATGGAGATTCCTGAGAGCATAGATCAATTACTTAGGGGTATGCTAGACTAATATTGATGAACTAATGAGCTCTGAAGGGTTACATCGATAAATCCTCAATTTGCTCATGGTTTGAGAAGGGTTCAGTGATATATCAATTTAATCAATTAGAGATCTCTCTTTGGTCTGGAGGAATGATCTTAATCTCGTGTTAGCTAAGATCTAATTAAGGAAAGGGAAAACTCTTTCAGATTTTAAGGATGAGACACCATTCATTTTGTAGAAATCTAGCAAATTGCCTTGTCTTGGGAAGCAAGAATTCTGTAGTCATAAAAAATGGGTATGAAGTATTGGAAAAGAAAAATACCCAGATCTTATAGAGGAATTCTAATTACAAGTAATTGATTAAAATCATGTCTCAGGAATGAACATGAATTTAATCAATGAAACAAGATGGTTAGATGAGGAATCTAAACTATACTACCTTGCTTCTTGACAAATCTAAATTCCAACCTCAAGAGAAAATTGAATTAGATTATGCGTAGACTGATAATTTCCCCACAATACTGAAATCCTGTTTACTTTCAAAGCAATAATCTGGTTCAGTCCAAGCCTTTATATTTAGAATCTTAATTTTTCCTTAATTTTAAATGTAGGATTCCACATAAAATTCCTTATAGGTTACTAAATCTACTCTGAAACGAAAGTTCAAATAGTATGTAACTCAAAGTAAATAGTAGTCAAGTTTAAATTCTTTTTCAAATTTATGGGTACAATATTCGACTTATAGATTCACTTTATTACTTGTACGATTTCAGCACTTGCGCTTTTAAGACTAAACAAATCTTTAAATGAGTTCAATGATAAAACAATTCTTCTTATAAGTATAAGTTATATTCGTTAATACCCACGCTACACGGAACTTTAGTTAGTCTGGGCAAACAGGTGTTGGAAATTTGGTCAACAAGTTTTTACGCCATTGGTTGATTAGATATTATCTTTGTGAAAGTGTCAAAAAATTTTGCATATACAATTAGGTCTTAACAAGCTACGCCGCTGCCGGGGATTAGATAATATTCCTTCAGAGTGTTACAAATTTTGCATATACAATTAGGTCTAATAAGCCAAGGTCTCGATGTTTGGGATTAGAATTTAAAAAATCAATATTCGACAAAAGAGAGAAATGTTAATTTGGGAAATTTTTCTTTGTTTTACATAAATTTCTAAAATCATCAAAACGCTTTAACAACAATGGCCTATCAGCTATTGATTTGTTCGGAAGTCAAATGAATATATAATTTTAGTTACCACCGACTGCTTGATTTGGGCAGGCTTCCATTTTCGTGAAGGTATTAAATTCATAGAAAATCATAAGCAAAATTGTCGTTTAGATACGTAAATTGGAGAGAACCTTGAAAATCCGAGAAAAGCCACACAAGGAAGATAGAAGTATGACTAATCAAATAGAAAGATTTCAGACTATTCCAAAAGAAGAAGAAGCAGAGAGACCACAGAGGCCTAACACAATGGAGGATTTTGGAGGCCCATCATCCAAGAAGAATATTCTGCTGTGAGATAACCCCCTATTGAAGCAAACAATTTTGAGCTGAAGCCAGCTTTGATTACAATGGTGCAGCAACACCAGTTCACTGGCCACCCTTCAAAAGATCCAAATGAGCATCTGGGGAGATTTATGAGGATGACAAACACTGTGAAACTAAATGGAGTAAGACCTGATGTAATCAAGCTTCAACTCTTCCCATTCTCATTGAGAGATGTGGCAGCCACATGGTTTGAATCGTGCTAGTGGGATCAGTGAATACTTGGGAAGAACTGGTGGAGGCATTCATGAGCAGATTTTTCCCTCCAGCTCTCACTACTGAGAGAAGAGGAGTGATGAGTGCAAAAATCATCTATGTTTTGAGTTCATTTCACATGCTATTTTGTGCATTTAATATCCATATTAATCTAAAACTCATAAAATTTCCTCTAAACTTGGTTTTGTAGGATTATTGATGAAAAGCAAGTGATTTGACAAGAAATGAGCAATATATTTCCAAAAGAAGAGTCAATCGAGAGTCTCACAACGCGCTACTGTGAAGATTAATTTTTATGTACCATCTGGAACATAAAATGGTTCAAATTCCCTCATGACTGCATTCTACATTCAAATATCTTTCCAACGAGAACTCACACGCCCTTAATCCGAAAGGCTAAATGAAGCAGTTATGGCCCCGACAAGTTGGAGAAATAGAAAACAAAGGCCGTCAGAGGGCATGTCGCTACCAGAAGTATGTCGCGACCAAGAGGAGTATGTCGCTACCGTGAAGTAAGGTCGCACCAGGAGAGTATGTTGCGACCAGAAATGCTGCAGAAACCTAAAAAAGGCCGAAAAGTGATATTTTGACCTAATTTCAAGCCCATTTCACCTATATATACTGCTTTTTAGTGTTATGCGTTTCGAAGCATCGAGAGCCTCTCTCATGGGGTTTCTCTCTCTCTAGACTCCGCCCATTTTCCGGCTTTTTCTACGATTTTGATTTGTTTTAGATTTTAGAGTAGTTTCAGAGCGCATTTTATTTCTATTGAAGAGATTTCTGTCGTATAACAGATGATTCAGATTTCACTAAGGTTCGCATAAAGATTGAAGTTTTCAAAATTTGGATTTTCTCTCTCTCATGGGTTTTCTCTCTCTAAACTGCCCATTTTCTTAGTTTTTGCTGCAGATTTTTATTTTTAATATATCTTAGAGTAGTTTTAGAGCAGATTTTTGTTTCTATTGAAGAGATTTTGGTGTTGTACTTAGATATTCACTGCCATCATGAGGTAAGATTTAAGCTCAACATGGGTTTTTCTCTTCTTCTTGGATTTCTTTCTTCATTTTCTACTTTTGCTTGATTAGTGATGATTGGAATCCAAGAATGGAACATTAAACACCCTCTGTGTGGTTGGGGATTAATTGTCAACATTCGTATTTGCGCCAATTATTTTGGTCATCAGAATTTATATAATCGTACTGTTCATATAATGAACCTGCTTGGAATATTAGCAGCTTATACCCAAAAAAGAGCCGTATCTTTGCTCGACATTTCCGTGGAGGCCCTCTGAAAGACACAGAGATGGAGATTCTCGAGAGTAAAGAGCTGCGAATCTCTAGGGGTATGTTAGACTAATATCTTAACTAATGAACTCGGAAAATTATTTTGATAGATCACACTTTACTTCATGGTGAGGATTAATTAGGATGATGTATCAATTTAGTTGATCGAGGTTTCTCCTAGCCTAATGAAAGGATCTTGGATCCCGTGTTAGCAAAGATCTAATCAAGAGATAGAAAATTTTATTAGATTTGAAGATTCAGATACAATTACATTGAGAAGGCTTGCATTATCCCGTTTATAGGGCAAGAATTCTTCAACCAAGAAATGGTCGTGAAGTATTGAAAAAAGAAAACAATCAAATCTTAAAGAATGCCAATTTTATAAGTAGCTATTAATCTATTTGTCCCTAAAAGGAATATGGTGTGTTGGGATAGTGAAATGTATGGTATGGAGAAATCCAAGTTATACTACATTGCTCTTGGAAAAATCTAGCATTCAACTCACAAATGCTGCACTTTCAAGGAAATGCAAACTGCTTGTAAATAATTATCCCCTGATCCCTGCTGACTTTCATACCTTTAGAATTAAGTAGTTGTTTATTTGGTAGATTTTTAGGATTAGTTTTAAATCAGTTTTTGTTTAAATTAAATTGATTTTATTCCACATCATTTGGTCTCTTTACAAGGAGAAATCACCGTGTTTAAGCAAGGGAAGGATGAGAGTCTCTACACTGCATTGGAGAGGTTCAAGAGATTGTTGAAGAGGTGCCCTATGCATGGGATAAATCTGACAACTCAGATGGACATTTTCTACCATGCCATGAATTATACCTCCAAGGGTATAATTGATGCATCCTATTGTGGAGGTTTTAAGAGAAGAAGTGCAGAGGAGGCAAGGCAAGTTATTGAAGACCTTACCAATGCAACTACAAGACTCCATCTAAATCTTTAGGGAGCAACAGTAGGATGAGGGGAAATGGTCTGATTGGATTGGATAGAACTATAGCCATAGAAGCCAAGCTTGATGCAATAATGAACAAGCTGAGTAGCAATAAGAAGGATGAATAATCGACATGAAGCTGGAGCGTTGGAGAGAAGGAAGGAGAAACAAAGGGTAAGGGTATGAGGAAGAGAGGCCCTACTAGGTTGAGGAGGCCACAGTGCACAATAACGCCCCCGAAAAATACTAGAATTTTTATAATAATTTTATTATATATTCCATGTATGAATTGAGCCAAACTTGGGTTTTTCCAGGAAAATTGATAAATTGACAAATTGTGAAATGTAAATTGAAAGTGTGAGCATATGATTTAATATTATATGCTTTAAAAATGAAAATTAGTGGCAGGACAAACCCTAAGTGAAAAAAGGGCAAATGTGGAAAAATTGTAAATGAGGACTGGGAATCGATTGTTATAAAGAATAAATTTCTAAGTGAATTTATGATAAATGGATGGCCAAAGTGGAATAATAGGAGATTTAAATGAAATAATGGGTTTTGAGCCAAACATTTCTTTAAGAGAATAAATGAATTAAAGACCAAGAAGGAGAAAATGAGGAATAAGAATGAGTGTGTAGGCCAAACATGGCCTTACATAAATGGAGTTAAAGGCCAAACAAGGCCTTATGGATTTAAGAATATAAAGGCCAAAAATGTATTCTTAGGGCTCATTATATGAGCAATCGTTTTGAGGAAGAAGAGAGGAGAAAAGGAAAAGTAGGAGTTTGGCAAGAGATCAAGTTTTGGTTGGCTTTGCTTCCCATTTCTTGCTCTAAGAAGACAGCAACATCTGAAGAGATTTGAAGAGGTTCAAGGGACGGGTGATGATCGCCTAACCTAGGACCGAGATTGAAGAGAAGGAAGCTAGATTTGACAGCTTCGGTTTGTTCTCTGACTATATTCTTATTTCAAGTATTTTGGTAGTTTACCAAGTAAAAATGAAATGAGTACATGAATGAGTATATGAAATGAGTACATAGATTGAGTATATCTTTGAAAGATAATCTGAAAGAAAATGGAATTGAAATTTGATATTTGAAACGAATGAATGGGAATGATAAATCAAGCTATGCTTGAATCGGTCAATTCACGACATCTTGAATTGGAGAAAGACGACGTGACCATCTGAGATGAACCACTGACGGGATGCACCAGTAAGGCATCGTCATGAAAACTTTCCAAGTGTCCAATGTCACACTTGGCGGGATGCACCAATCGACATCTGTCATGATGGCGTATGGCATTTAAGTGATACCACACATCGAGGTGCACCAAACGGCATCAGTCATGATGGGAGACCGAATTTTTAAATGTGTAGCACATTCAGAATGATGATAGGGCGAGGATTCATCCAAAGCGGAATCCGTCATAAATGTAGATGAATAGTCAAGTGAAATAACCAACATTGATGAGTGAAAAAAGGATTTTATGTATATGCTTAAATCTCATAAATTGAATTGTGAATTGAATTATTGCATTGAAAATGCATGTTGTGATATGATAAATGATTTGTAATGAAGCATGCGAAAACGAATAACATGAGTATATGTTGATATAATAGGCATGGTTTGATGTTAAATGCATGTCAAGTTAAATTGAATCTTGAAATAGGCTGTATCAGAATATACGCATGAAAATGCTTAAGTATAGTTTTATCTATGCGCAGGTTTCGAATAGACAGGAAGGAAGACAAGATTGTGAAGCGCAGAGTCATAAAGTGAGTTGCGGCGTATAAGTACATACCCCACCATGCATATCATTTCCTTTTTGAACATGGAAAATTTTGCGACCAAATAGTTGAACTCCCAAGAAATGTTTTGTTTTGTATATCATTTTGAAAAAGAATTAAACGAGCGTTCCCGGGGTTTCGGTTCGAACTCGCCAATCGGGTTGGGCCGGGCTCGGGGGTCACTACAGTACCTAAATGCAAACAAGAGTTATACTTTTAAGCTCAACCCCAACCTGCCTACACACTACAGTCCAGCACTAAGAAACCATGAAATCTTTTCATATGGTGGAAAAGCACAACGAGAACCCGAGATATGAAAGAACCATCGGGCTTATACTTAGCCTAGGTTTCAGCAGCGACCTTGATGGGGAAGCGAGCTTGGTCTCGGGATCAGAAAAGGACTCCATCATTTGAAGATCAGATGCTTAGTACATGTCGGATAACAAAAGGATTTTGAATCTACATGAGAAAAAATTCCCGACTTTGAAAATTTCGAAAACCTGTGATATTTCAAGCGAAACACGATGCTTCTTTGGAAGAATCTAGAAATGCGATTGGGCAAGCTGGCTCAAGCTATGCGAGAAAAACCTAAGGACTATGGGTAGATAGAAGTGGTAGTGAGTTAGATGAAGAGTAGAAAGGAAGAATAATAGAGAAAGAAACAGAAAGCTAAGATTGGAAGAACATGAAGCGGGAATAGTTGAAGCTACAGAGAAGGAAAAGTCAGCATAATTGCATCCCAAGTAGCAGGGAAGGAAGGAAGGAGTGAAAGCCTATAATCCTCTAGTTCCATTCCCTCAAAGGCTGTAGAAGGCAAAACTGGAGGAGCAGTTCTCTAAATTCTTAAACATGTTTAAGAAGATAGAATCGACATTCCACTTCTCGAGAAGCATTAACTCCAGATGTCTTCATTATCGCGAAATTCATGAAAGATGCATTGAGCAAAGAGAAAGTTTGAGGAAGGATAGTGAGCCTAAATGCAACTGCGGTGCGTGATCGAAGTCTACGAGGAAAAAGGCAGGATCCAGGCAGCTTCACTATACCTTGCATGATTGGGAATGCTGACATGGGGCTTCTTGTGTGGAGCCAACATTAACTTGATGCCCACATGCATTTGCTAAAGAAAGACTAAGTTTGGGAGCTTCTCCCACAACAATGACCTGAGATGACGGAGACAAAACATTGGCCCATCTGGGTATCCTTGAAAGATGTGCTAGTCGAGTAGGAAAATTTGTTTTCGGTGGACTTCGTAGTCATAAATATGAGGAAGACAAACAAGTCCCCTTCTTGGTAGAAGACCCTTCTTAGCAGAGCAACATTGATTGATGTGAAAAAAAGAGGGCGACTCGAGTTGGAAATGAAGCAATGCATTTCAATCTCAATGACAGTCTGAAACAACCAAAACTTAGAAGTGCTAATTGTGAATTTGTAGAAAAAAAAATTCCTGTCAGTTATGAACTGACCATTGATTGTAATTTTCAGAATTCAATGAACGATAATGAGATGAATTTCCAGTATCTTGAGCATCTTGAAGTTGGTTACGACTCGATTTCAAACAAAAAGATTCAGTATTTAATGTTAGAGAGAACAGTGCAGAAATATCATTGATTACAGAAAGCAAAGAAGTTTAGAAGGTTTTAATACTAAGGTACCTAAACATAAAATATGCCTTCCACAACGAGAAAAGGGAAAGTCAGTAATCATTTCAGCTGAATTAACTAAGCTGGAAGAGCAAAAACTGCTGGAGACTCTCAGAAAATATAAGCAATAGCTTAGTCTATAGAAGATTTGAAAGGAATCAGTCCTTCGATCTGCAATACATGAATCTTGTTGAAGGGGAGAATGCTAGAACTTCTATAGAGCATTGAAGAGAAATTTGAATCTAGTAATGAAGAAATCTTGAAATGGCTAAATATAGGCTTTATAAATGCAATTTTAGGCAGTCCTTGAGTGAGCCCAGTACATGTGGTTCCAGAAGGGAGGATTCCTTTGTGATAAGAAATATAGAGAAGAATGAATTGATTCCCTCTGAAGCGCTTGGCGGGATGGAGAGTGTGCATAGACTATAGGAAACTAAACACTTCTACTAGAAAGGACCATTATCCTCTACCTTTCATTAACCAAATGTTGGACAGGTTAGCAAGGCACTCCCATTACTGTTTTCTTGATGGATATTTTGGTTATAACCAGATTGCAATAATCAACATTTACATGTCCTTATGGTACCTTTTCCTTTAGAAGGATGCCATTTGGATTATGTAATGCTCCTGCCACTTTTCAAAGATGTATGATGTATATATTTTCTGACTTGGTGGAAAAGGTTATGGAAATATTTATGGATGACTTCTCAGTCTATGGATCCAGTTTTGAAGATTTGTGAGCTTAGAAGATCACTTGAGGTGCTGATAAAATCTAGCTTTCATTGGGAAAAATGCCATTTCATGGTAACTGAAGGTATTGTCTTAGGGCACAAGATTTCTGTTGCTGGATTAGAAGTACACCAAGAAAAGATTGCTGTTATAAAAACTCTCATACCACCTACAACAGTGAAGGGCATAAGAAGCTTCCTAGGACATGTTGGATTTTACAGAAGATTCATTAAGGATTTTTCAAAAATCTCCAAACCATTGTGCAGACTGTTGGAAAAAGATGCAAAATTTGATTTTGATGAATCATGCAGATATGCTTTTGAGGAAATTAAATCCAGATTAGTATAAGCTCCAATCATGCTAACACCAGACTGGAGCAATGAATTTGAAATTATGTGTGATGATAGTGATTATGCAATGGGAGCTGTATTGGGATAGAGAACTGAAAAGATCTTCAAGGCCATATACTATGCCAACAAAACATTCAATGAGGCACAAGAAAACTACTCCACCATAGAGAAGGAGATGCAGGCAATGGTTTTTGCATGTGAAAAATTCAAACCTTATATATTGGGGTCCCATGTTGTGATACACACTGATCATGCTGCAATTAAATATTTAATGGCAAAAAAGAATGCAAAGCCGAGATTGATCAAATGGGTGCTACTACTGCAAGAGTTTGATCTTGAAATCAAAGACAAGAAGGGTAGTGACAATGTGATAGCAAATCACTTGTCTAGATTGGAGAGAACTACTAGAATAGAAAAAGAGGCGAAATAACGAAATTTTCACACGATGAAACGGCTATTGATATTGTCGGTACAAACACCCAGGTATCTGATATTGTCAATTGCCCAGCAATAGGTGCTGTCATGTGAATTCAGCTACCAACAAAGGAAGTGAGAACATATTGCGAATTATATATATGGGATGACCTTATTGTATAGAAGAGGAGGCGAGACATGATCATAAGGAGATGTGTCGAAAGCAGGAGAACAAGGTGGTATTATGGAAAAATGTCATGCATCACCATATGGGGCACTTTGCGGGAAACCAAGACAACCCAGAGAAAATTCTCAATCGAGTTTTATTGGCCTACTCTATTCAAAGACTATTTTGAATAATGGAAACGTGTGATGCTTGTTAGAGAATGGGCAACATAAGAAAAGAAGAAGTAAATGCCCCTACAGGGAATTCTAGTGGTGCAGATTTTTTATGTATGGGGAATAGACTTTATGGGACCTTTTCCATCATTATTTGGCAATACATACATTCTCCTAGCTGTGGATTATGTATCAAAATGGATGGAGGCAACAACTTGTCCCACAAATGATGCCACTACAGTTGTTGGGTTTATACAAAGAAACATTTTGAGCAGATTTGGGGCACCCAGAACAATCATCAGTGATGAGGGAAGCCATTTTGCAAATAAAGTATTTGCAAAACTCATGAGCAGATATGGAATCAAACATATGATGGGATTGGCTTATCACCCTCAATTAAATGGGCAAGTTGAAATTTCCAATAGGGAGATAAAGAAATTCTAGAAGATGGTAAATCTGACAAAATAGTGATCCTATAAAGCTAGATGATGCACTGTGGGCTTATAGAACTGCTTACAAAACTCCCATTGGAATGTCCCCATACATAATTGTATATGGAAAACCTTGTCATCTTCCTTTAGAATTGGAATACAAAGCTATGTGGGCCATCAAGAAATTGAACTATGATTTCCAAGTTGCCAAGGAAAAGCCTCCCGAATGAATGAACTGGAAGAATTGAGAAATGAAGCTTATGACAATGCCAGAATCTACAAGGAAAAGACCAAGAGGTGGCATGATCAGAAAATCCTAAGGAGGGAGTTCAAGGCAGGAGAACAAGTTCTCTTATACAACTCTAGGCTCAAGCTCTTTCCAGGGAAACTAAAATCAAGATGGAGTGGTCCATATACAGTGTTAACAAGTACACCCTTTAGAGTAGTAACATTAAAGACTGAATCTGGAAATGAATTCAAAGTAAATGGTCAGAGGTTAAAGCATTATCTTGAAAGAAGCACATGAAATAGATTGATTTTGAAAGAAAAATGACTGAAATGAAGACACTTTGCAGCCTGTGTCTAGCTAAGGACATTAAATTGAGTAGCTTCTTGGGAGGCAACCCAAGCTGAATTTTTTATTATTTTCCTTATTTGCTTAGATTGTTGTTGGTTATTTTTTCTGTGATTTTGGATTATTAAAATTTGATTTGGTTAGAAGTTTTTGGAAGCTTGGTAATTAGCTAAAATTTTCTATTTTTGGACAGGAAGAATGAACTAAGTCAGTTTTATTGTAAAACACCACGCCTCCCAGCGAGTTGAATTGTCACGAGAAAATATTTGCGAGGAGTATTTCTCATTCCACTAAACTCATTTGTAATAATGATACATATCTTAAGTTTAAAGGAGTTTGCTGCCAATTACTTGAATACTATGTTGATGTGTTTTTAATAAGATAGTTGTTTAAGATTGAATTGATGATTTGCAATTTGCTAGATATGTCTACACAATGTTGAATTGAAAATTTTGAGGCGGGATTGTGGGCGATTAAGCTGGAATTGGAAGCGATTTTAAGTTGCGCTTAATTTGGAAACAAATTCTTGAGTGTGACAAAATAATCTATGTCGCGACACTATATTATAAGTTAGGAAAAAGGCTTGTCGCAACAAGGAATTGATTGATTAAGACAATTTATAAGAAAATTAGGTAGCGACATTAAAAGTTTAGTCACGACAGAACTCGCTGAACTATGATGTTGTGACCTTGTTTTTCCTGTTGCGACAAAATTTTTTTGAAACTAAAGTAAATGGCAACAGAAACAGTGTCGCGACTACCTTCAAACACCGTCGCGACCCACTTTTCAGTTTGCAGAACCAATCTCTGTCGCGACAGGAAAATTCTTGTCGCGACCTAGATTGTAACATGTAGACATGTATTGGGTCCAATGACATGTGTCACAACAAAATTTTCTACTGTCAGGACGAGTCATTGTTGCGACAAACCTAAAGTGTGTCGCGACATGAAATTTAAAGAATGGGGTGAAAATTTTCAATTTTTTTGGGTCACACAATAAATTCCACAAGTGAATTCAAAATATATTGTTGTGACCTAATCATTGGTGTCATGACCCCAGAAAAACATTCATTTATTGAGCCATAAACTGAAGAAGTTCTCCAAAACTAAAAAGCCACTCCTTCCCATTGCTCCATATCACTCACACTCTCACCAAAACCTCACATTTCTCTCTTTGATTTCTAAAAACCCTAGACTTCAGAGACCTTTAACCTTAAATACATATCTTAATAATGCGATCGGACCTTAGTCCCCGAATCTCAATGGCGATGGAATAGTACTGAGCGGGTGAAGAGGAGGTTCATGCGGAACCTCGGAGGCCGAGGCATGACTTAGAGTAGCGAGCAGGAGTGCGAGAGAATGAACCTACTCCAAGAAAAAGGTAGAAAAGAGCTGAAAAAAGTACAGTTGAGCAAGCTAAGGAAGTAGAAGACAACGAAGCTTTCATTTCAGATGAAGCCTACTTCTTATGGGGAAAGAACCTAAGCAACAAAGGGTTTATTGGAGAAACGAGATTTGATACGTTCATCTCACTGTTTGCTGAGATAATCGAAAAAATGGGTTGGAGGTTGTTCTGCAAGCACAAACCACCTGGGTTTGCTGCAGTGGTCAGGGAGTTCTATTCCAATATGATAGATATGAGGGAGGACTTAGTCTACGTCAAAGGAGTATGGGTCCCCATGGGTCATGAAAGGATCGTGGTTCTACAAACCCAGACCCCGGGAATGGGTATAAGTTCAAAGACTACTTGGAACTGATCATGACAAGATTGTCAACTTCCTAATGGAGGAAAAGTGGAACTCAACGGAAAAATCCTCCATGAATCCATCCACGGGGTCCACTATGAAGAAGCGAGAGTCACGGTTTTATTTTATCACTTATGTTGGTATTCCACGCTCAAGCATCCCGAGCATAATAAGGAGATAGGCCATTCTCTTATGCCACACTAAAGGGATCTGAAGTTTGACGTGGGAAGATTATTGGAAACATCTATCAAAACCTTAGCAAGATTGTGAAAAAGGGATGATCCCCGTCGGCCGCTATACCCGGACTGCGTCGATGCATGGGTGGAGAGAGAAAGGAATATGGGCAAAGGAGGAAGCACAATCACTAAGGTTTCTCCTTTGATAGCGACAAGTGATCAAGGGACGAAGAGAAGAAAAATGAAGGAGATGGAAATTATGGAGTAGCGAAAGACCCCGAAGAAGAAGATGAACCGAGTAGGGATGGAGCGAATCCCAATTGAGACCAGCGCCATCGAGAGGATGGAAATACGAGACATAAGAGTCCATTGATAAATTCTCCTCTGATGTAAAGGAAACTTTCTAAACCGGCGGGGAATGCTCGAGAGGCGATAGAGGAATCACGGGAATGGAGCATGCTAGCGTCGATAAAGAAAATGGAGGAGAGAGAAAATGTCGGGCAACAACGGAGGATCAAAGAATTCCTTGAGCTGAATTCAAAGGGAGAGAGAGCAAAGATGGGAACAATTTTCAACGGAGGATGAAGAGTGGAAGGAGAAATGGAGAGGAAAAGAGCATTAATCTGAAGGTTAGATTCGAAGATAAATACCTTCTATAATGAACAACTAAAAAGGGATGCAGATTTGCTGACCTTTTTAGAGAAAAGAGAAGAAAAGATAGAAAGTAGTTGTCACACCCAGGTTAAAGTCCGACCCGAATGGCGGATCAAAATGAGTTAGTGTGAGAGACTATATCTTTAGGACTCTTTACCTTCTCGAAATTTGAACTTTTATTACTGTGGAATTATCTGAGCAATTTCTATAATAACAAAAATCATTTACATATACAAAACTACCAGGAGTGGTGTCCATCAAAATCTATACACATATCTTGAGTCCCATTTACATATACAAAAGCGTACTTTTACATTTACAATCGGCGCGGGACATGCGTGATGAACCCCTGCCCCAGTGTCTTTAGCCCGGCTATACGGAAGATCGCAGATGTCCTCCTTTGTACCTACAGGGATTAAAAACCCGTGCTAAGCTTTATGCTTAGTGGGAAAACGTATCTTATAACTTATACTAGTACACATGCATTTATACTGAATCATAATAAACATATAACAATAACATATATCAGAATCTTCATGAATTCATATAACACATTTACCTACATAATTATCCTTGTAACCAACTTATGCTTGTTTGATCTCTGCATTATCTGGTGCAGGCTTATACTTATAGCAAACTTGTGCCCCTCGGATCTTACTTATGGGCGGACTTATTCTTATTCCGATCTCCCGTAGGTCACATACTTATACTTATCTCCTGTAGGACACATACTTATACTTATCTCCTCGTAGGAGTTACAGAGCTTAGACCTTTACTAAGGTACCCTTAGGTACTGTAGAACTTATACTTGTACTTCGTATCTTATACTTGTACTACGGAGCATATCCTTGTCTTACGGATTATATACTTGTATTACAGAGCTTATATTTGTCTTACGGATCTTATACTTGTATTACGGAGCATATACTTATCTTATAGATCTTATACTTGTATTACGGAGCTTATGCTTGTATTTCGGATCTTATTTATACAGGTCCAACGTATTCACGACCTTGTGGTACTGGATCTTATTCTTGTATTTAGGTTCTTATACTTGTGTCACGGAGCTTATGCTTGTATTCGGATCTTATTCTTGTATTTTTGGATCTCTTATACTTGTATTCTGAGATCTTATGTTTGTATTATGAGACTTAGTCTTATAGTCTGAGAACTTATGCCATAATGCAGATACGGAGTACCCCGCCGGTACTACGAGAGATTTTCTTGTACAAAAGTACCCTTAGTACTACAGAACTTATCTTTTGGTACCGTATCACCTTATACTTGTTCAAATACTCTTCTCGATCATTTTCTTTCTTTTTTCTTTTGGCGTTTCGATTTGTGATTCCCTTATGGCTATAGAAGTCGACATTCATGGCAGATCGATTGTTGAATCACATCATTTGTCATTCGGTAACAATGTGATCTCACATTCAATAATGCAATCTCACGTCAATAACCTGTCACATATTAAAGAAGTCGACATTCTGATGATTCGGTTGTTGAATCTGTCTGTTTGTCGTCGGTAGCAATGTGATCTCGCATTCAATATTGCAATCACATATTACTATAGAAGTCGACATTCCACGACGAGATTCGGTTGTTGAATCACATCTTGTTTGTCATTCGGTAGCAATGTGATTTCGCATGGAACGGTCGAGCGTGCACGCTTACGTAGCGAGTCTTAGCATATGAGAGTCTTGAAAGCAAGTTAGAGCGATGCACTCGCTTTCGTTCGTATTATTTCATATCATTCGATTATCTTTTTCTAGATTATATGTGATAATAATCATATATAGCAACACATTATGTGTTCATGACATATTTCCTTTCATGTGTTCATGTTTAAGCTGTTTCAGTTCGTTTCATGTTTCTATCATATTCATGTTTAAATGAACACATCTATACATATTGCATTTCCTATAATTTTTCTTGGTTCATGCTTATTACATATGGCATTTCATATACTTGTACAGTTATGATGCCTATGTATTCACACATCATTCATGTATTCTTGTTCCTCTATGAATCTACTTTACTTAGGAATTGGAATCATTCCAATTGAATTATCCAAACTCAAGTTATGGCATTTTCATGCCAAACTAGTCAGTTTATCCAGATTACACTAGGAATAGTCTGTAATACCCATTTTCAGGGGTCTTAACTCCATATCTGACACTGGTTCTCTGTATTCCTTTGAAGCTAAGGTGCTAAGAGTTCTTCTCCAACTGGAATCACCCAAATTGGAGCACCGAAACTCAAGATATGTCCTAAACAACCTAGACTACTCTATGATCAAAACTAAAGCAGAAATTGGCTTGAACATAGCCCCACATTGAGTGAATTTTTGGGACAAATAGAGTCAGAATTTGAAGGTACCTATTTCAGGGTGTTTTCCTTTCCTTGAAGTCTAGTTTAATTATCCACTTGAATCACTCAATTCGGATAAGAAATGACCAAGTTATGGTCAAAATACTAACACTGGTTCAGAATAGAGCAATGGTACGATCTTACAGTCATAGATACGGATAATGGAACATGATGCAGGGTACCACTACATTTCAATGCAGAATTTACCACCCCTCAATTTCGAGAAAAGGTGGTTTTTCTCCCTTTTTCCATATTTTGCTACCCAAATCAATTCAATAATCAATATACACATCAAAACCACTCCATATTCACCTTGTAACCTCTATTCTACTCAGATGTCTTTGATACCCATCATATACACTCCTATTGAACTCAAACATACTTTTCTATTCATATCTTATACAATGCCTAGGGTTTTACTCAACCCAACTTCAAGAAATCTAGGGTTGGGAAAAGTTCCTATCAAAACCTAGAACAAGAACAAACATGCCCATACTTTACATAACCTTTAGAACCAAAAACACATGTAATAGGAACTCTGGGTCCTCTCATAACTCTAAAACCCTAGAAAAACAAAGGATTTGTGATGATTTCCATACAGAATTCATTCTAGGGTTAGGTTTCTTACAACCCAAAACATGTATCCTACTAATAGTCATAGTTCATACAAAATCAAAGATCATGCTGATATTTAGAATCATGCTCTTGATTCCATACAAGAATTCATTATAGGGTTAGGTTTCTTACAACCCACAACCCACAAACATGTATCCATACAAATCTATACAAAGTTCCATACCTTTGAATCTTCCTTTCTTCTTCTCTTCTCTTCTTCTTCTCTTCCTCTTACTCTTCTTCTCTCTTTTCCTCTTCCCTTCTCTTCTTTACGTTTTTGGTCTCTCAAAAATGAGAGACCAATTGCTCTTATCCATTTTATTTGAGTTAAGGCCGTATTTGGCCAAGACAAATAAAACCATTTTAGTTTTAAGTCTCTCTAATTGCCTTTAAACACATAACTCTTCTATTTGCATTTCATTTTCAAGCATTTCATACATTAACCCCTAGTCTTTCCCTTTTATGACCACTAGGTCCTAAAGTGGTAAATTACATATTTACCACTTTACTCTCATTTTAATTTCCGGGTCTATCGTTTTATTTCCCGAAAATTCATTTTTAACTTTTATTAAACCTAAACATGTCCGAAAACTGCTAGGGTATATTTCGGGGTGTTACAGTAGTATGCAGCAGAAGGCAGAGGAGTTTAAGTATCTCTACAAGGAACAGTTCAAGGAATTTAGGAAGCTTGTGGAGAAGAGGGACAAGGAGCTAGAGATGGACAACAATTACAGACAAAAGTTGTGGAATGAAAGTCTAGATCAGGTGAATTCAAATTTAGTGAACATGCACACTATGCTCACTGAACTTGAAGGAACCATGAATAACATAGGTATGGTAGAGATGAATTGATCCTCAGTGGAATATACCAATGATCATTGCCTCTTCAATGAAAAGAACCTCCGGAGAGAGAAATGACATCTCAGTACTCAAGCTTCCTCAAATGCTGGCTAAGCTTCCACCTTGAACCTCCTAACCTAAAAATTCCCAAATCCTATAAAAGAAGAGATGAACCCTTGTAGCCTCTTTCTCCAAATCAAGAAATTGTAATCATCCCTCTTAATAAAGATCAACTTAACGAATTTTTCTTAATGATTCTATATACAATTCTTTTTTGTCTTGTGTTAATTGCTTATTAAGATTATATTTTGTTTTGAATAAATGAATAATTTGATGTAGAAAAATGAGTTGAGGTGATGGTGAATTGTCTTGATACATTGGATTGAGTTAAATAAGTTGTTGATGTCATTCCTGGTTCGTTTGCATGATAAAATGATGTATTGAATTAGCATGACAACTACTGAATCCAACAATAAGTGTAATTGAAATTGTGATAGGCCTCAATGAATTGGAAAAGGAAGTTGCATGTGTAAGCTAGAATGAAGTTTAAGGTTCAGATTTAAGAAAATGTATTAAATAGACAGCACAAATAAGACTTTGGAAACTGTTGTATAAACAATAAGGTCAGTTCAAGTCCTGAAAAATAATGCACATGGTAAAATGTTCCTAAACAAATTGTGAAGGATTAGGGACATCTTACGAGTTCGATCCTGTCAAAACAGTTGAGTCCTAGAACTTGTTCGATTATTATTCAAGAAATCACAAACATGCCACTAACGGGGAAGTGATAGGCCATCCTTGGAAGTTGAGTCTTTCAAGCCTACCACTCATAGAATGTAAGCATATACTCTAGTTCAGTTTGAGCCAAATTGTCTGGATTTCTTCATTTAAATAGCAATTAAAAGCCTCGACCCCTTCCTTTATTCTATTCTTACAGTAAGAGCCACTTGGCTTGCCCGGGTTTCGGAATGAGAACTTCAAAATCTGAGAAAGGACAAGTTTGGGGAATGTATGTTGATTTGAAAGAAACAAAAAAGATAGATGATGGAAAAAGAAAAGAACAAATGAAGAAATGGAAGAATCACGGAGAAAGAAGTCAAAATTGTAAATTGTCGAATAGGATTAAGTTTTGTCTTGTGGCTTCCTATCTTGAGTAATTAAGTTCTTAGGGGTGTTTCAACACCCTGGTGCCTAATGCCAACTGGTATGGGGCTGCCTTGAGAGTTCTCTAAGAGTGGTAGAAGCCTAAGAAGATAAGACATTACAATCCACAAGAATTTTGACAAGTAAAAGAAAAGAAAAGAATACTTCTCTACAAAGATGTCAAGTGAATATGCAATATGATACATCAAGGACAAGTTTTGGGAATATATTTTTCAGACATTAGTAGAAAAGAAAAGGATGAATGATAGAGGCAAAGATACACACTTGAAGAGTGAAAGCTGGGTAAATTTTTAGCTTAAATTCCCCACTTATCTACCCAATTACCCAAGCTAAATTCTACAAGCCTAAAAGACCTAATTGCTTACATTAGTGGAGACTAATATGAAAAACAAGCATATAGGACTTTGAAGAGCTAAAGTGAGTCACTATGTAGAGTCCCAGAAGATTAGGTAATCCTACTAAGGAGAAAGGGAAAAAAAACCATCACACACACAGAGATCAGGATTAATTGACTGAATTGTTTACATGTCATAATTCATTAGTTGTTTGTGACAATAATTGAAAATGTTTCTTAAATCTAAACTAAAAACTAAATTTGAAATTAGTACAAGCTTACATTAGTTTCAATTCAAGTTCACGAGATTTTAGAAGTAAAACGAGGAAAAATGTCCTTAAAAATAAAGCTAAATTTTTTGAGGACAACTAAAATCTTCTTTTCTTTGCTTAAGGACAAACAAAACTTTAAGTTTGGGGGAATTTGATAAGTCTTAAACTCATATTTTTGAAAATCCATTTTTAAGCTTGTTTTAAGTATTTTGAGTTGTTTTTAATGCCAAAATATGGATTATTTACAAACTTTGTGTTTTGCAGGAGTTAATTCAAAAAGGAGAAATTTCCAGAAAGAAAGAAGAGAAAAACAACAATTACAACAGTCTTTTTCGTGACAGACTTTCTATGTTGCAACAAACATCTAAGCAAATGGCTAGAAAACTGTGTCGCAACAATATTTTCTGTGTCGCAACACAAGATCTAAAAATTGGAAGATGAGCTATGTACGCGACAAAAGCTGACATGTCGCGACATGAAATGGAAAAGCGACTTAGACAGATCAGTCATGTTGCGACATAATGAAAGACCAGAAGGCAGAATCTATGTCGTGAGTCCTCTATCGCGACATAACTGCAACATGGAGGCTGGATTTGAGACGGCGAGAAAGAAGAAGTTCGATCGCGACAAGAAAATATATGTCGCGACAAATGACGCTTACTTGAAAGCGCACAGTCACAAAAAGGAACCTGACGTTCGCGACATACTTCAAGGCGGGGACATAAGTCTGTTTTGCGACATGGATCTTAATGCCGCCAACACATAATAGATGAGCGAAAGAGAAAAGGTCGACCACTGACATCTAGGTGCGACGGAGGTTTCAACAAAAATCACGAAAAGTCGTATCGACATGCTTTCGTCGGTCGCGACAGCCGCAGGTAAGTTGAACCTGGAAGAGTAAGTGTCGCAGCAAAAAGCGGGTCGCAACGCGAATATGACAATACTAAAGTCATGCGCCAACATCGAGGAACAAAGTTGCAACAAGAAGTCAAGCTTTCGGTAACAAACCGCTGTAGCGGCAGACTTTAGGCCTCGACAAAAATGCAGATGATGCGAGACGGTGTTGTGGCGTGGCACATGCGAGATCTTGTCGCGACATGCAGACTTGGGTCTCGACGCAGCACGAGCTGCCTTTGAAGCGTGTTCGCGACATGATTTATGATGTTAGGACATAAGCGTTTGAGGAATACCTGTCATTCAATAGTGACAAAACTGCAGTCGCGACGAGAGTTTTCTGCGAAAGGAAGAAGATTGTAGCAACAACAAATAAGCTATGCAACTAAAGCAAGAAGAACTTAAGGTATTCCAAGTCGCGTGGGCGAGCTACATACATGCAACAAGGACCTGCAACAAGGACACAAAACTCTGTCACGACACAACTTCTAGGTTGCGATAGAAGGCAAATGCGGGCGAAATTTTAGGGATTCACACATAGCCTCAGTTTTAGGGCCCGAGCTTTAGGGCTCTATAAATAGAAGCATTTGCGGAAAGCAAGACAGTCAGCATTGAACGAACCAGAGTACCTAGGGAGCTGAGGACTCTTTTGTATTATATTTTTCTTTTCTTTTCTTTTCTTTTTATTTTCTTTCTTTCGTAGATTATAGTTAGCATGGGATTTTTTATCCGTTTACTAGATCTGAACAGTAATTTGTTCAGAAGTTTTGAAGTTGAAATTAAATGTTGAAATTCATTTACGATTACTGTTTGAATTCAATGAACTCTAAACAAAAGCTATAAATCATTTTTTCAGTTGATTGCATGTACAGTGGAATTTTCCTGATCAGTATTTCAGTGTACACTGTAATCCAGTTTTCGAGAACACAACTTCCGCTGCAAAGATCTGATGTTAGTTATGGTATTTTCTGCACAATGAGAAGAAAATTTCCTGAGTTGAATGTTGAATTTAATTGAATGGTGTTGTTCTTGAAATCAATTGTTCCCAATTTTAGTAGCTTATACCCATGAAAGGACTATTGTCTGGCTCTAATTTCCAGGAGGCCCTCTAAGTGACACAAAGATAGAGATTCCTGAGAGCATAGATCAATTACTTAGGGTATGCTAGACTAATAATATTGATGAAGTAATGAGCTCCTGAAGATTACTTGATAAATCCTCAATTTGCTCATGTGTTGAGGAAAGTTGGAGTGATATATCAATTTAATTAATAGAGATCTCTCTTTAGTGCGGAGGAATGATCTTAATCTATTGTTAGCTAAGATCTAATCAAGGAAAGGAAAACTCTTTCGGATTTTAAGGATGAGACCGCAATTCATTTTGTAGAAATCACAGCAAATTACTGTCTTTAGAAGCAAGAATTCTCTGATCATAAGAAATGGGTATGAAGTATTGGAAAAGAAAAATACTAAGATCTTATAGAGGTCTAATTACAAATGGTGATTGAGAATCATGTTTCAAGAATGAACATGAATCTACAATCGGTGAAACGTATGGTTAGATGAGAATCTAACTATACTACCTTGCCTCTTGACAAATCAAATTCTAACTCAAGAGAAAATTGAATTAGATTATGATGCAGGAATTGATAATTTCACAGCAGTGAAATCCCAGTGTTTACTTCCAACAATAAATTGGTTTAGTCCAGTTTATATTTAGAATTTAATTTTTAATGTAGGATTCTAGTTATTAAAATTCTTTATAGGTTACTAAATCTACTCTAAAATGAAAGTTCAAATAGTATAGACCTTGAGTAGTAGGGGTAGTTGAAGTTTAAATTCTTTTCAATCTTTGTGGGAATGATATGCAGACTTATAGATCCACTTTATTACTTGTACGACCTGTGCACTTGCAGTTTTTAAGACCAAACTAAATCTTTAAATGAGTTCAATGAAACCGAAAACAATTCTTAGCATAAGTATCTGAGTTATATTTGGTTAACAAGTTTTTGGCACCGTTGTCGGGGACTTTAGTTAGTCTTTGAGCGGTTATTGCCAGGAGATTTGGTCAACGAGTTTTGAGCGCCGTTCTTAGGGATTAGATAATATTCGCTTTGGCCAGAGGTGTTAGAAATTTTGTATACAATTAGGTCTTAACAAGTTTTTAGTGTGGATTCTTGAGAAGATTAATTTAAAAATTTTGAAAACCTTGTCAATAACTACTAATCTAACTTAAGGAAATTTGAAATAATCATTGAGCTGTGGTTTGATGAAAACATACTAATTTTGATATTTTTAAAAAAATATATATTATTTAAAAAATATCAAAATTAGGTATGGTATGGTGAAGTGTAAATGCAGGACAACCGTAAAGGATGAATGCTTAAATGACAATCGGATAAACTGTCCCTGATGAATTAAGTCACATTAAGAGGAGTACCAGCAGTAACCATAGGATAATCAATTAAATGCCAGACAAAAGCAGGGGGGTTCAACTATAAAAATCTAATTCATATATGTAAATGAGTTTTATACCATTAGATTCAATTTTATTTTTTAAGATTTAAGCTTTCTTAGACATAAAATTGAATCTAACGATGTAAACTAATATCTCGAAATAAGATTGGAATCTAATAATATAAATGCTCATTCACGTACAATTGAACAAAAAAAAAAAAAAAATCATATTTGATAGGGTTTGAAAAATAGGCCTTGTGAGCCCACTCCTTGAGCACAAGAAAAGGTAAGCTCGTGGCTTGTAGAGTCCCTAGCAGCTCGTCGGAGCTTTAGTTTGTTAAGCGAGACTGACAACATGGATAATCCTAAAAGCCATGTCACAGTAAATCAAACTAAATCTCATCGGAGTAAGGGAAGTAGATAATTCCCGATAACCACTTATCTATAAAACAAACCAAATCTCACCAATGAAGTAGGATAATTCTCAATAAAGCCTCCATAATTATCCTCGTTATCATATTAAATCGGATATAGCGATAAAGGCAGAAAATACCCCATCCAATGGGAAAGAATCCTTACCACCATCTAATTGGAAAAAGCATATGTTATAAATATCAGGCCACCTCATCGATAAAAGGTACGCAGAACATTTGCCCTCTAAACAGTTAATCTTTTCTCTCCACTGGAAAGAACTAACTTAGGCATCGGAGTGACGACGGGCAAGCCCTCATCGATCCCCCTTTGTTTCTTGTTTTTTTGCGGGGACCCAGCGACATCGAGCAAGCCCGGGCCGTGACAACCAGTTCAGTCCGGCTGGCGATTCCGGCCGCGCTCCGGCCCGATTCAGATTGAAAAAGGCATCATCGATATTTTGAGATACGGATGCCAATAGATAAAGCAGGGCATCTCATTTATCAAAAAAAAAGAGTCAAACACCTTTAATAATATTAGTCTTAGAAGTAAAGAAAATTCAATTTTGTCGTATCTTTGTGGTCACTTTTCTAATAATTTTATATCTTTTATTTGGGTTTGATAAATTAAATTCCTTGTCACCAAAGAGAAGATGGGTCTATGGTTTATTATTCATTGCTTGCACTCTTCCATATGCTTTATGTGTAGGGTGGGGCATGAAGTTATCTTATTTCCCCTGTATATGGTATAAGTTCACACAGCTACGTGACGATGTATATGGTATGGTGTTCCTGTAGCTAATTTAGAAAGTATATGGTATGGTGTTCCTGTAGCTACGTGGCCAATGTATGCCGAGCAACAATTGAATGCATTTCAAATAGTGAAAGAGTTAGGGTTAGGGATAGAGATTAGATTGGATTACAACAAGGAGACAAGCGATCTTGTTCATGCCCAAGAGATTGAGGATGGAATAAGAAGGTTGATGGTGGACAGTGACGACATCAGAAAGAAGAGGGCAGAGATGAAAGAAAAGTGCAGGAAGGCCTTGACAGAAGGAGGATCTTCAAGCTCTAGCATAGAACGTCTGATCAAAGACATGATAAACAATATCTCATGAATACCAACTGGTAAAGAAAGGTGCGAATAAAGAAAAGATATAAGTTCTTAAAATGTTTATTTCAGTTGCTTTTTTTTAATGATATGTAGGTTAGAGTGTCATGCACAAATTGACTCGAAAATAAAGTTGAAAGAAATGTGTGATCTTCTTATTTTGAATAAAAGTCAGAGCACCATATGTTATACCTTATGTAACAATTTTATTTTAATGTTAGATGATTTGTTCAAGGATGTGGAAGAGGCCAAAAAAATATTAAATAGTTTTAATTATTTAAAATTTGTAATATTGTTAGAATTAAATACTACTATTACGTTGTATTATATGACTCATTATTATTTTAAAACTAAGTTCGCAAACAAAAGCGGATTAGATGCTCGTTTTGTATGGACCCAAACATGATCCTAGGCCCATTAAAAATGGGCTTGGATCAAGCTTGGGCCCATCAAGCAAAGTCAGACTGAGTTTAAAGTGGACTATGGATTGTAGATCATTTGGAGATGCTTGTTTCATACTATGTAATAGCTGTCTTCCTATTCTCGATCAACTAAGTTGTTTATCACTTGTGTCAACTTTCTTGCTCTTTCCTTACCTTTATATATATATATATATATATATATATATATATATATATATATATATATATTTGCCCTTCTCTCCTGTATTTCATCACCCCTCTTGATGAATTGTTTGATGGTTTGTTATGAAAGTATTTTTGTTAGATTAAAGGACCCCTATCTGTTTGTTAATAAAATAATCAATTAGCAAAGGAGCATCATGGAAGATTTTCTTATGCGTAATTCCATTGGATTGTTATATATGTAACTCATGTTTTTAAGCTTGTTTGGCTTGAATCTTTACGCCCAGGAACTTTGCCCTTATGCATTACTATTTTTTTCAAACACCTCGGCTTGATAAGTTGAAAGGAAATATTCTATATCTCAAAATGACTTACAACACCTTGAAATAGTGTAAGAAACTGATAGGATGTATTTTCTATGCTTTTGGTGCATAAAAAGCCTATCTTATATCCATTTTGTATCTATATGATAAGCCAAATCCTATCAATGGATGAAACCATGCACCACTGATCTGTTTTGCATAATATATTTAGATAGTCGCGACTAAAATAACTCTCAACCACAATAAAGATGTTTTTTTTAATACATTTTAGTTTCAAAATGGTAAATTGTCCCTACTATGACTCAAATCTGGGACCCGCTCCTTATGCCCTTTGAATACTCTACCATTTGAGATAGGCATAATGAGCCAATAAAGATGTTTAATTTGCATGCTAATTAGGTGTCTATCAAACAACTTGCTCATGGGAAATATTCCAAAGTGAACTACGAGTTAAATGTTAAAAATGTCACTTTTTAAGTGTCAAGATATATACAAGATGACTCTTTCATAAAGCGTCCTCTAGAGTAACATCTTATGTATTTTCATATATTTCCTAAAACATCATCTTTTGTATATTTTGAAAACATCATGCCACGTAATAAGTGTCATCATGCTGAACATGTGAAGCTGATATTGACACTTATATAAGTCTTACTTAATAACAACCTCAATCTTTGTAAAAAGGTCATGTTCTTGAGACACGTGGGATTGATACTTATGATAGCGTCATTATATAGAAGTGAGAAACAATAATACTCATAATTAGTGTCATCATCTATATACCATTATACTTTAAAATTTTATCATCTTATCTCATTTCAAATTTAATTAACTCAAAATGGAAATGTTGTAATTATACCTTGATTTATATGTAGTATTCCATAAACAATTAAAATATCAATGAAAAACCTCATTCAATAAAGTATATAGACAAAGTAGTAATAAAAAGAACATTTTGTTTTTACATATATTGAAGTTAACTAGAAACATCACCCAAAAAAGTATTCTGACTTCAACTTTATATTTTGTGTTGCATTTAATTGAACATTATGAATCCATCATCAAAGTGCCCAAAAAGATTACACCTTTCTTTGTAGACGCATCATCTACAAAACAATTAGTATAGTCACATATTAGTTTAGACAAATAGTTAAGAAAAACAATTTTGTAAGTGAAATGTTAGTACACAAAAGGAATTTCAAAATATCTACATACCATGATACTTTAGAATTTTACAATTTCTTCCAAATTGTGCATAGTCCTTATTGTATTTAATTTGAACATTTATCCTTCCACAGTGCCCAAAATGTTGCATCTTACTTGTAGATGTTCAACCTAAAAAATGATTAAAACCCACAAATATATTAATATTATTGGCGTTGTTAAGAAAAACACATTGTGAGTAAAATATGTTTATACAGTTTTAAAAATATTTACACACCATAAAACTTTAAATTTCCTTTTAAGAAAATCAATTATCTAAATGAAATATGTGTATACTAGTTTTATTTACTTAAATTTCTAATATATTTCTTCCATTGTGATAAATATCAAAATGTGTGCAAACATCGGATGATCGATATTAAAAAACAATCGACTAGTATTTCCAATATATAAATTAATAAATTAAAATAATATGACATTATTTTGGATTATAGGTCATAAGATGTACCTTTCCTTATGCATAATGATTAAGCTGTGTCATTAGCATAACTTGATTTAGTAATTTGTTGATCTCCATTTCATTGTATGATTTCCTCTTATTAAACTAAATTAGAGAAACATACACTAATCACTAAGTTCAATTGACAATTTAAATACTATAATAAAATGATTAACAATAATATAAGTTGATTTTAGTATAAACCTTTGATGTGAGTTGGTTTGAATTAGCAATGATCTCCTTCATGTATCTCATCACGTAATACCCATTCTACATTACTGACTATCTCGACGATGTGGGAAAAACATCAACAATTACAACATACACTAAAACAATGTAATTTTAGTATCTAATTAAAGATGATGTAATAATCATTCATTTTCTAATTTTATGTAATGAATGAAGTGATTAAATAATGTATAGTGATATAAAGAAATAAGTACTAAACACGCTTCACAGTCGGTTTCCCTCTTTGATGATGTTTTTTACATTTTTTGAATGGTTAATTCTAATTGCCTTACAAAAAATAAATGATGTTATTTAGACATTATGCAATGCAATAAATGATGTTAGTTTAATATTTAATTTTCTACTTGGTCGGATTACTTTTGCCATGAAGATATTTGTGCAATATATTTGCTATTTTGAACTTTAAATATAGGTCATTTGTGTCGAACACTTAAGAGGTTTCTAGGCACTATGTTAAACACTTTAAGGAGGTTTCCCTCTAGAACATATGTCTAGAATATATATATATATATATATATATATACTTGTAGAAGCTCTTCCCTCCTCGGTTTCCCTTCAGTTTTCTTGCTTTGCTCAATCCCCAAATATGATTCCCCAAATTATTTAAAAAAAAAATTAACTAAGGACCACTTAGAGTCTCCTATTCTTTGATGGGGGAGACCCATGATCTTCCCTTCTTTTCTCTTCACAAACCAAGGGAAGAGGCACCCTTTTAAAGGGAAAATGAGGTCTTTTTCCTTTATTCATTTCCAATGTGGGATTGCCTCCCACAAAGAAAGAAACATCCTAAGCCTCCAAATTTGAAGGTCTACAATATGGAAGAGCCAAAAAAAATATTAAATAGTTTTAATTATTTAAAAATTGTAATATTAATGTTGGTAGATTAAATACTACTATATATATATATATATATATTGCTTGCTCATGGGAAATATTCCAAAGTCCACTACAAGTTAAATGTTAAAAATGTCAATTTTTAAGTGTCAAGATATATACAAGATGACGTTTTTCATAAGCGTTCTCTACTAGACTGGCATCTTATGTATTTGCATATAGTGGCATTTCCTAGAAACGTCATCTTTTTGTATATTTTAAAAACATGACGCCCATAATAAGTGTCATCATGCTGAACATGTGAGCAATATTGACACTATATATAAGTCTTACTTGTAACTATTTTTAACCTTGATGTTGTAAAAAAACGTCATGTTCTTGAACACCTAAATTGATACCTATGATAAGCAAGGTTAAAAAATATCGGTTTCGACGGATATATCGATACTTGGATTTTATCATCTTTTTATATTTTAAAAACATAGCGCCTATAATAAGTGTCATCATCACTGAACTTATAGGCAATATTGACACTTATATAAGTCTTACTTGAAACTATTTTTAACCTCGATGTTGTAAAAAAACATCATATTCTTGAACACCTAAATTGATACTTATGATAAGCAAAGTTAATGTAAAACCCGAGAAAATTCAAATTTTCTGAAAAAGGGTAAAATGGTAATTTCGGTCAAAATTTGAATTTTTTTTTTCAAGATCTCGGATGACAAAACAGATTTCACCGTTGGAATCGTCTCGTGAAATCTAGTTACCACATCGAGTTTCGTTGAATTGAGATGGTGATTCGGAATTTTCATGTTTTCGAGACACTTAGGGTGTCAAGTGTCGGTATGACGACTTGTGAGAAGGCGTGATGTGACGAAAGTCGCTCTTCGTGTACCCATGTGTGACACATGTTGCATGATTAGTGAAATGATAGAGATGAATGGCTTAGATTAAGCCATGTGTAAAAATCAAAACTAAAAAGGACAAAAGGAATGGGGATTAAGTAGAGAAAGAGTAAATTATGAATAAGGCAAGAAGAAAAATCTTCTTCTTCTCCATTGGAACAAACAAAAAACGTGTAGTAGGTGTGAGAACTAGTTTTTAGAGAGATAAAGTGTGACTTCTCTCTAGATTTCCCGGCTTTCGGACCGTCGGTTCTCGGCCAGACAAGAAGCAAAGTCGATCTCTGGCTACTGAAGCTATGCGTGGACAGATTTTGTGGAGTTTCGACAACTCCAAGAGGTAGGGATCTTTTCCTACTTGGTTTATTCTTTAGCTAAGAGCCATTTTAATGGATGGGGATTTGTTGAGGCCTGGATGGCCGTGTTTTCGGTCTCAAAACCTTTGGGCAGATAGAGAACATCCCACACTTGTGTGGCGGTAATGGTAAGGCCTGAGATTCTACTTGTTCATGTGATATGTTGTGTGATTTTTTGTGTTGTTGGGTGATTCAAAATGAATTGCTTGGATTGTTATTAGCCCATGCGAGCTAATTTTGGTGTTATTGGTTGTGAATTGAATAACATGAATAATGTGAGTTAATTTTGTTAATATATGCATGTAAAATATATTAGCCTGAATTGTTTGGAAATGGCATAATGCATTCCATATGCACTTAGGGGCATAGATGGTAGGTGTGATGCATGACATGAAGAAAATGAAAGAAAAGTAAGCGGTTGAAAGGAATTTCAAGGAAGATTTTCCAGAAGAATTGCTTTGGAGAGTTAATCTGACGGTTCATTCGGAGGCGGCCCGTGTTCGGAGAGTGCAATGATTCACCTCGGAGGGTTGTCGATATATTCTGCAGGCTTCATTAGTAAGTTTTTCGAGAACAAAAAACCTTTTGTTTGAAAGCGTATTTTCTTTCGCATTTGGCTTAGGCATGTGTGAGGGAGTCGGTGAAGACTCGGGACATGGGATTGGACATGTAGACATTCAAGTAGGATCATGTATTTGCTTGAGTGTGTTTGTTTTGCCATGACATATGCACTTAGGTGGGGAGTAACCCATGTAGGAAATTATCACTCTTGGGCATTGCTCACGGTCATCATTTCGGTGCAGAGTGTACGGGACAACACTCACTAGAGGCCGCGTTTTAGAAGAAAGCCGGATTGTGGCTTTGGCATTCATTTTGTATAACATGTATTAAAACTCTAAATTTTGATATATGTTCTGGTTAAGAGTAATGTAATAACTCTTGAACTATTGTTATATAGTTGATATATATTTTGTGAGTATTGATGCATGGGCCCAAGTGGCCATTTTCACTCATACGTGGACGGTGTGGTCGTTGTAAAATGTTGGGACATATTTGTATTTTTGGGTAGAGCTCCACAGTACAAAGGGACTTTGCCCGATTTTCGTGAGTGTGGTGTCGGATTTGGAGCATCCATATGAAGTATTCCGCGGGTTGGCCAGACAGTGATGAGACACCCGGGATCGAGCGTCACGATTAAAATATCGGTTTCGATGGATATATCGGAGATATATTGGTGGATATTTTTACATGAATATCGATATATCAAAAATTAACAAAAATGCTTTAAAATTCATATAAATACTTTGTAAAAATGTAAAAATTACAATAATAATCATATTTATACATTGATATTATATTGCAATGGTCTTTTTTTTTTTTTTTTTGAAAATTTTTGCAATGGTCTTTTAAAACCAAAATGAAGATCGATGTGATAAATTTACGACATTGAAACATACGCCGAATTACTGTGATGTATTGAATGAAGACTTTAACACCAATAATTGACCAAAAAATTCTTATCCAAGAGAGAGAGAGAGATCAACAAGAACGGATGAGTTTGATATGAAAAACTAGTGATTTTAGGCTATTTATAGAATTTTTGGAGTCAAACTAGCCATTTTTTTGGTGTAGTTAAAAATGAATTATGGCCGGATTTAGTTTTATTTTGGATCAAATCGTCATTAGATCTTGATCTAAGCTGTTATAAATCATTTTGCCCGTTGAATAAAATCAGCTGGATGTCCACGTGTCAGATATATAGCCTGCATTTTTCTTATTTTCCGATATATCCTCGATATTTTCCGATATATCGCAGATATTTTCCGATATATCGTCGATATTTTTCGATATATCATCGATACTGTACAAACTTCAGCAGCAACACGCGCGTCGTTCCACACGCTAATTTCTAGTCGACAATATCATTGATATATCGTTATCTTACCGATATATCGGCGATATTGTCTGATTTTATCCGATTTTTCCCTCAATCGACTATTGTTAGCCGATATCGTGTCGAAATGGACCGACAACCGAAATATCGACTATATATCGTCGATATTTATAACAGTTTTAACGCGATGATGGCGTCATTATAGAAGTGAAACAATAATACTCATAATTAGTTTCATCTTATGAATTTCAAGGAGTGTCATCGTCTATATACCATTAAACTTTAAAAATGTATCATCTTATCTCATTTCAAATTTAAGAAAAACAACTTTGCTAGTGAAATGTTAATACTACACAAAATTTTAAAATATCTACATATCATGATGCTTTAGAATTTTACAATTTCTTCAAATTGTGCATAGTCATTTGTTATACTTAGTTGAACATTTATCCTTCATAGTGCCCATAAATATTGCGTCTTACTTGTAGATGTTCAACCTAAAAATGATTAAAACCACAAACAAATTAGTATTGACCAATTGTTAAGAAAAACACATTCATAAAAGTAAATATGTTTATACCAGTTTTTAAAATATTTACACACCATGAAACTTTAAAATTTCACATACAAAACAAAAAAAAACAATTATCTAAATGAAATATGTGTATACTAGTTTTATTTATTTAAATTTCTAATATATTTCTTCCATTGTAGTAAATATCAAAATGTGTGGAACCATTGAATGATCGATATTAAAAAAACAATCAACTACTATTTTTAGTATATAAATTAATAAATTAAAATAATGACATTATATTAGATTATAGATCATAAGAGGTACCTTTCAACATGCATAATTATTAACTGTGTCATTAGTATAGCTTGATCGAGGCAAATTTAGTTAGTCTCCATTTCATTTATGATTTCACTCCCATTCGCAAAGGTAGAAACATACACTAGTTGCTAAGTTCAATTGACAATTTAAATACTATAATAAAATTACTAGCAATAATATAAGTTGAGTTTAGTATAAATATTTAATGTGAGTTGGTTTGGATTAGCAATGATCTCTTTCATGTATCTCATCACTTAATACCCACATTCTACATTACCCAGCTGTTTTGGGCTATGTGGGAAATGTATCAACAATTGCAACATATACTAAAACAATGTCATTTTAGTATCTAATTAAAGATGATGTGATAACAATTCATTTTCCTAGTGTATGTAATGAATGAAGTGATTAAACAATACATAATGATATAAAAATAAGTACTTACAACTAACCACTTGAAGTTGGTTCCATCTTTGATGTTTTCCTATTTTTGGAGGTTGAGTGTAGCCAAAACCGGGGTTAAATATACTGTGGATACCATGCTATGACACTCTAAAATCACCATGCAAAACCCAGAGAAAATTCTAATTTTTACGAAAAATGGTAAAATGGTAATTTGATTCAAAAATCAATTTTTCTAGATCCTCGGATGACAAAGCGGACTTCACTGTTGGAACCGTCTCGTGAATTCTAGCTACCACGTCGAATTTCGTCGAATTCCGAAACAGTTGGAATTTACATGTTTTTCGAGGCAACGAGTGTAATGAGGGACACTTGGCACATTTTGAGTGGCTCAAGAGGTTCCACGTGTCATGTGCATTATTAGCCAAACATGAGCTCAAGTGTGGGTCATGGGTGGACACATGACATGATGCCATTGGAGGAAAATCCCAAAGTAGAGGAATAAGTGGATAAGGAATCCAAGTGACAGTGATGGCCAGGCATGGCATGGGAGATGAGTCCTCTTGACCAGCTCTCCCAGGATTTGGGAGGAAGGAAAAGAGAGGAAAAATAAAAAAACAAATTTTAGAGAGAGAGATTAAAACTTCTCTCTAGATTTCTGACGTTCGGGCCAGGCGAGTTCTCGTGCGAGCAAGAGGAGAGAAGTTGGACCTACCCATTTGCAAGGGCCTGCGCATGGACGATTTTGTGGGTTTAAACCGACTCAGGAAGGTGGTCTTCTCCTACTTGGTTTTATTTTTCGGCAGAGCGATTTAAAATGGTTTGGATGGTATGGGGTGTGAGTGGCCATTGATGGATCCGAAAGTGGGATTTAAATGTTGGAAATTTCGGGACCCATTTTTGACAATCCCGGACTAATCTTGGACTAAAAATGGTCCTTGTGTGCCTTATATGTGTGTTATATTTGTGTGTTATTGCTTGATATTTGAATAACATACAAATTGTGATTTTGAGTGTTGGGAGGCCGGAAATGGCCATTGATTTCGGTTCAAAGTGGAGCCGATGTGATGAAGTCCATGAACGACCGCGTCTTGTTTAAGGGATTGTTAAAACACTCGGGTTGATGGTTGGATTAAGTGTCCATGTGTGTTGTTTACTGTACTTAAAAATAGATAGCTTGAGATATGTCTTTGAAAAGGATCGTTAATGCATGTAATTTAATGTGTTTAACATGATGTTTGAATTATATGAGAGAAAATATAATTGTGTGTGAGTCATTGGAATTGAATATATGAATTGGCATAATGCATTTCGTATGCACCGGGGCACCCTAGAATAGTAGGTGTGAGTGCATGACAAATAAAATCGGAGGGTTGTCTAAACGATAAAATCTTTTGTAAAATTATTAAAAATAATAATTTTATCGGAAAGTTGTCCAAAGAATTGTGTTGGGAAGATTGTCCGACAATTCCGTCGGAGGGGGCCCATGAATTGTTTGGGAGTTTACCTAACAAATTCACCTCGAAGGATTATCTAACGTATTTATATCGGTTCTTACAATTAAAACAAATATTTTTGTTTGGAAACGATTTTCATACATGGCATAAACATGTGTGAGGGATTCGGTGAGGACTCGAGACATGGGATTGGACATGTAGATATTCAAGTAGGATCATGCATTTGCTTGAATGTGTTTGGTTGCCATTACATGTGCACTTATGTGGGGAGTAACCCATGTAGGATATTTCTACTACTGGGCATTGCTCACCCTGTCAAGGGAAAATTATTTTAGGTACAGGGAGTGTTCAGGATGACTGCGCTCACTAAGGGCCGCTTTTGAGAAGAAAGCCGGATTGTGGCTTTGAGATATATTTTGTAAAACATGTATTAAAATTCTTAATTTTAATATATATTCGTATTAAGAGTGATGTAATAACTCTTGAAACTATGATAATATAGTTCATTATATTTTGGTAAGTATGATGTGTAGGCCCGATGCTTGACCATTTTACTCATGTATGGGTCGTGATATGAGACACCTGAGTTTTAAACGGGTTAACGGTGGTCTACGGGACACCCTGGGATTTGGGGCGTCACAATCCGAGGGTCCGGCTGACAACTTGTCAACCCGTGGAATATTCGTGGTCGCCTTTCTATATATTTTTCTTACAAATATACAAATTCTTATAATGTTTTACAAGAGTTTGATGTAAAACCCCTTTACACTTTTACATGCCAAAATATATTAAAACTAGATTGTTCTAATATATTTTACAAAAATACTTCTCAAGGCCACAACCCGGCCTTCTTCGTACTCATAGCCTCGAAGGAGCGTCGTCTTCGTGTACACACGAAGGGTGATTTACGGCAAAGGTGAATGAAAGCCCGAGTAAACATATCTCTATCAAGATTTTACTCCACCTAAGGCGACATGCAATTCCTACTTTCGAGCCAATCACAGCATTACAAGCATTTCGGTTTCATAAACCAGTTAGAAAACCAAAAACGGACCAATCCTCAACTGTCCATGACCCAGCCCGATGTTTATCCCACGGTTTAGTTGAGAACTTCATCTTATAAAATTCTAGACTCAACGAGCTTTTCAGTAGAGTTCGAAGCGCGCCAGATCGGAGTTAGGCGAGAAAGTTATGGCTGTCCGAAGTTAGCGCGGCCGATTACGCAAGGGTGTGCGAAATTTAGGCACGCCCCGTTTGTCGATACTGCTTTCGGGATTTTGCCATCCGGAACACTGATGTTCAATCTCGGGCCGGTTTGAAACCCATGGAAACCAATCTTTGACCATCACACAACAACAACCAAACCACACACATATTAAAATTAATACGAAATGGGCGGCTTAGTTTAACCATTACGTGGCCCCTAGGCGTAAAATAGCAGGGTAGGAGGGAAGCACCTTGGCAACGCCCGGAGTCGAGGGTCGGTATGTGTAGGTAGAGATTCGCATATGTGCACCAAGGGCTTCCTTAATTATTTACCATAGTTGTATTTTTGAAAGTTTGTTTTTAAGGATGAAATTATAAAGTTTTCAAAGCATTGTAAACCACTTTTCTTGATTAAAAGGAAAGTGGAGGGTGAAAGTAAAATATGGAACTGAAAGGATAATAATAATAATAAATTGTCTGTAATGGTTCGAAAGCCTAGAAAATTCTCTAGATCTCGGATAGCCAAGCAGTTGATGATAAAGTTAAAAATTATCTACAAATCAGTGACCAGAAAAAGTTTCATCGAATTACGAGACGGTCTGTAATATTTTAGAATTTACGGGTGATAAATCGATGGGTGACTTCAAGGAGGGAAGAAGATTTTCTGAAAATCTCAGGAAGTCGAAAATGACAGAGTTAAAGTTCATTTAAAATAATTGGCGAAAAGAAATAAAAAATTCCGGGATAAAAGCAGACACACGTGAATGAGACAATATAGTTATGTATCCAAATAATAATAATATGTATAATAATAATAATAATAATAATAATAGTAAATAAAAAAAAGGATAAAGTCAAAGTAAAAAGCGAACGGAGGAGACGAGCAGAATATGAGAGAGGAGAGATTTTTATTTTGTTTTTTCTTCTTTTTTATTTCTTTCAGATTTATAGGCAGTAGATTTTTGTTGGAAGCGGCAAAGTTAGGACTACGCGATGCAGCGTGAGTACCAATATCATGGCGTTTCGATCGAGCTTGAGGTAGAAAATTTTCAACTTGTGTTATTTCGAGGCACAAAAGTGAGCGTGACTTTAGGGTGCTCTTAGAAGGCCATGAGATGTGAAATAAAATTCCAGTCCAGAAAATTTTTGGATTGAGTTTAGAAATTTTTAGAATTTTGGGACTATTTCAAACGATCTGTTTGAATTCGAGTTGTTTTTTGGACCAGTTCGGGTTGAAATTTTGGTTTAATCGACAGGTGTAATGCCCGTCAGGAGAGGATGTACCGTACATGTAACTGTTGGAGCACATATGAGCACTAAGTGTCACATTGTAATATTTTGGAGATGAAATTAGGAAATGATAAAATTAAGTAAACCTAGAATGTGATGCTAGAAGAAAGGGAATTAAAATTGTAATTGCCATAAAAAGGATATGAAAATAATAAATAGTAGAGATGGGCCATAGCCTGAGAAGTGTCAAAAGTTGATGTGAATCTTGAGGAAGATAGGATGCAAAGTGCAAATAAAACAAGTTGATTAAGCGATATTAAAAAAGAGATGGGGATCAAATGGTAATTAAAGGAAAAGATTAGAATGTGTAGGAGACAAGAACCCAAAATCATATTTTGGTCTCCAAAGGCCAGTTCACGTTTGGAGAGGGAGAGAAGAAGCGAGGAAGAATAAGAAGGAGAAGAAGTCGAAAAAATCAGGTATATACACTTGTGGAATCGCCGTTATTTGGATTCTTAAGGTTCGATTATGGAATTAGTTGCTCTTTGAGTGGGATGCATTGGAAAGATCATAAACCTTTGAATTCTTGAGGTTAAATAGGTAAAACCCGATTGGTGGAAAATAAACATGGAATCATCAAATTATATGCTAGTTTTTTAGAAGGGTGGTGGACCTTTAGTTGAATTAAGCCATTACCTAAGGCTTGTGGTATGAGTTCCATACCAATACAGTATTTTATGGAGTTGTTTTGGATGATTTCCATGATGATTCTTGAGGTGATATGAATTATAGAAGTTGTATGAAGTTAATTACAATAGTATCAAAAGTGGCAAGAAGCAAATATAGGCAAAGTTTGGGGTGTCTGGGGAATTTACACATGTCGAGGAGATTGTCTTAGGTATATGTCTGAGTGTCTTGCAAGTCTGAATGAGAGGCAAATGTCTGGTATATATGAATGCAACATATCTGCAAATTACGGAGTCAGAGTGTATATCGGTACATGTGAGCCTAAAATGCACAAATCTTTGTGTTTTGTGTAATTAAGCCTATAAATCATTTTGATGAGTTTTAGGAGGAACCTTAATAAAGTTAAGAGGGTTGAATAAGATTAGGACTCGTAACGTGCGTACTGCCTGTACTTTAAGTAAGCCCTTCAGTATTCGTTAGTGTATTGAACGATCGTTAAGTTATGTGATACATAGGCGATTAATTTGTCGTATTTGGTTGAGTGTGTAGGTTAAAACGAGGCGGGAAAAGTTGTTGGAGTTGTCTTCAGTTTAAAACAAAGAAGGTGAGTGTAAAAGCTGATTTTGAAAATTGAGTTTAAAGTGAAAGATTTTTTAAATGTTAAAATAGAAAAGTTAATGTAAATGTTAATATATATATATATATATTAAACCATGTATGCATATGTTAAGGCATTATAAAGTTTAAAAATGTGTAAAGAATGCATATGTGTTTTAATGATAAAGAAAAGGATTTAAATGGACTATAAATGTATTTTGGAAAAAAATATTTTATGATGGTTATAACCCCAGATTACGTATGACTTATATCGAAATTTGAGGTACCTTAAGCGTGTAAGGATTTAGAGGTAAAGTTATATGTTACTAATTGAGGGAGGGAAATAGGTGTTTAAGAGTAATATCCTTGCAAGTGATATAAGGTGCTATATTTGGAACCTATCTGACGTAATTTCTCCATGACATGGTGATTTATATTTGGAATAATTGTCCTTCAGCATCGATACGAGCTTTGTTCGGTGTGTTACAGGTTCATCGAGAAAAAGAAATAAAGAAAGAAGAAAGTTTAAGTCATAAATTGATTTTAAATTGATTTTAATTGTATAAGTATTTATTACTTTTCTTTATATCTTGAAAAATGTTATCTAAATAAAAATGTACACTCAGAAACTCCTTTAGCTCATTTGCCTTTTCGATCATATTTCAAAAACATTTTTCGAGGACCGAGGAACAGGGTGCTCTTGGGTAGAGGCATCCCCCTGTAGCGATGAGTCAAGCCATGGAGACAGCATGTGGCCCCGCATTGTATATACGCATTTTCCTTATTGTATATGTTGAATATTTTGTCTCATATATATGTATATGTATATATTTTGAAAAAGGAACTGCACGTGAGCTTTGATCCTCGATGGACGAGGTACGTGGGCGGTCGGGTTAAGTCCGCTCAAACCCGATCTTTTGATAAAATGTGCATGGAATAGATGAAGGTTTAGCGCAGTGATTTGAAGTAAATAAATGTATATGTATGTCTATTGTGCTTAATTAGGTTGTGGAAGAGAATCTAAATGAAGTTGAGAATTGAAAGATTATAAGTGTTTTTAAATGTTTTTCGCGGGTTTTGTAAATTTGGAAAGTCAGCAGAAGGAAGCTACGTAGATTCTGAAAAATCTCAGGGTTTGAAAAAGAAAGAAAAGAAAAAAAAAATTTTTTTACCGCTTTGCTTCCGCATTATTTTCTAAATATATGTTAAGGATTGTAAAGGGGTTTTGCTCCATGGATTTTATTTGATTGTTTTGAGGAAAAGTTTCCTATGTCAGTTGGGTCTTGGAGGTCCCTTGGGGTCGTAAATTAATCGATTCGGGATCACCCCAGACGATCTGGACGAAATTTTGAAATATTTTGGTGTTTTTTAGACTCTATGAAAAGTCCCTTGAGTCTAGATCTAGCCATATGCACAGTGATGACATTTGGGGCCACATATTTTTAAAATTTTAATTTACAACGCAAAGTGTGCAAATTGCTTGGTTGTCTTGGCAGTGTGAGTGCAATACACATCGAATGTAGGGGGTAATGACGGAGGCGGGAGAAGTGTGTGATCGTGCTCGATTAGTGTAAAGGAAGGTGGTGTTCTAAACTACATTTTTCAATATTAGTGTATTATTTATAAATTGTTTTACATGATATGTAATGGTTTTGATTTTAAACCATATTTAGAAAAAGCAGCCGAGAAGCAATGTGATTTAGAAAGCGAGCAAACAAACATTGGTTTGATTTTAAACCATATTTGAAAAGCAATGAGTTTTTAGTAAGCAGCGATGGTTTGAATTATCAAACCATATTTCAAGCGGCGATGATTTTGAATTTTCGAACCGTGTTTTGATGACAAAGTATATTTTTATAACGAGGTCTAACGAAAATCCCTTGTTTTAAGCAAGCATGTGGTGGTGGAAGGTATTTAAAATGATGCGTGCGGTGGTGTTAGGACATCATTTCATGCATTTTAGATTTGCTTGGTTGGCAAACTTAGTTCATGCATCATGGCATTTAAAGGAGGCCAGAGTGACGCGTCTTTGGAATTATGGGGTTAGCGCACTAGCTAGATTATGGTGAGCGTGAACCCGAGTCTGACTCGCATATTCTAGAAAAGGTGATGTGAAATTTAAGGCCCTTCCACCAGGTGATGTGGACCGGTCCCTTCCATCGGCACGGTTGAGCCAGCTCCGTGTTTACTAAGTCTGTGGCGAAAGGCCTCCGGTGGTTGATCTTGATTTATAAACATTTTTACACACAATTTTAAAATCAACCAGCGTGGTAAGAAAGCAAGCATTTTTATGAAAGTTTTAGAAACTTTTTAAAGCGCGATTTGAGAAGCCCGAGGCTCCGTTTATGAATTTTATAAACTTTTTAATAACAAGCGGCAATTTATGAAAAGTTTTATAAACTTTTAAAAGCAACAAGTAGTTTATGAAGATTTTACTCATAAACTTTTAAAAGCTAACAGCATTTTATGAAAAGCTTTTTGAAACTTTTAAATGGCCCGGTGGTCGAAAGTACCGACCTCGCGTTTATGAAAAGTTTTATACTTTTAAGCAGCAATGGCGGAGTTCTTGAAAGTTTTAGTGAAACTTTTATAGCAAACAAGCAAGGTTTAAAAAATATATAACCCTTTGATATGTAGTTTCTGAGTTTTGAATATTTTGAAAAAGCAAGCATTTTATAAGCATACGCTCAACGAGCTCGTTTAGCTCATTATTTTCTATTTTAAAAACTATTTTCCAGTCTGAAAGCACGCCGTATTTACACGGGACATATTAGGATTCACTAATGGCATTGTATTAAGTAACTTTTGTAAGGAAATACTTTTAGTTTGTACAGTTGTGTATATGTATGTACATAGTTTGTTTGCAGTAAAATTAGTGTGATGAGCACAGAGGCTCTTGGGAGGGTGTATGACTGGACTCCATATTTTGAAAGTGTAAGCTTGTATATATATAGGTTTTTGGGATATGTCATGTATGCGGTTGTTATGTAGAAATTTTATACAAAATCCTGGAGATTTAGAAAAGAAAAAATTTTTATACGGGTTTTCGACCTTGAAGCAGCACGGCCGCTGGGATTCTCTAGTCGTTAGAAATGCAATTTGGGGGTGCCGTGGGGTGGCCGACACACCCCTGCTTAGTAGGGGTGGGGGTGTGACAAAACCTACCTCTTGTAGCGCAGTTAGGGTCCTTTGGCATCGGAGTTCTGCTCCTGCACGGCGTTAGTTTTGGTTTTCCCCCTCCTCACTCCTTTCTTGTACTCTTCTTGTCTTCTTCTCCCTTCCTTTTCTTTATTTCCTTTCTTTTCTTTCCTTCCTTTCTCCCCTTCCTTTCCCTTTCCTTCTTGCTAAACTTCCACGCACCTCCTCTCCCACCTTTTTCCATTTGGCTTTCTCCCCACTCTCTTCATATATTATTATATTTTATTATTATTATTTTTGTTTGAATCGGTGGGGGTGGTCGACCCCGCCTCCTCCCCCGCACCTCCCGTTACGACCAATTTAGAAGAGTGCCTTCATGTGACTGCGTGTGGTGGTCTTCTTTGGTGCCACGTAGTCACTCTTATCCCAATTCTGCAATTTTTTTCAAAAAACGTGAAATTCCGAGTGTCTCGGAATTCGACAAAGTGATTAGGTCTGATTGTGAGAAACGATTCAGCGGTGCGATATGTTTCGTCATCAGGGATCTAGAAAAATTCTAACCTTTCCTCGGGGACCTGACCAGTCAGTGCAATTTTGCCTTTTTTCTAAAAATTTAAATTTAAATTTTCACGGGGTTTTCCTCCACATAAAAATTTCATCCAGAAATTACGTGATATCAATATCTGCGATATTGTCTGTGTGTAGGTAATAACTCTCATTTGATCATAATTTCTCCAGCGACCTTGTGTGCGTCGATCAGTCAATGGCAAAGGATGACATCAACATCGGACTGTTCATGATCCTTGGTCCCTGTGAGTAGAGGCCTATAGATCTCTAATTCCACGGTCCCGAAAGGAATCCGACCCTCACCCACCAGTTCTTGGGAAATTCTCAGCTTGATGGCTTTCCGAGGTCTCGACCTCGGCTGATCTATCACACAAGATCGATAATAAATATGATGCATCCAGATTTAAATAATACTCTTATGTCGAAAAGTCTGAGTAGAAAGCGTACTATATCTGCAATTTGTCACGCTATTTGTGGTGTAGCAGCGTGAACAAGCCCGGTCCCAGAGTCCACTGCCTTGAGCCACATCCTGACCTTCGGCCATTACTCGTAGCCCCCCTCGGCTTTTGTTTGTAGTGCTTGCATAGCACTCTACAATTGAAACTTCGTTCCTCGACCCATGTCTGGAATTGAGAAGGGACAATTAGTAGCCCCGGTGTCTATCCCTAGATGCGGGATGCGGTGTCCCATATCCTAGGATCTCCTCGCTGTGGGGCGATCTACGCTTCTATGTCAGTGGTGACGGTAGAGCTTATCATGCACCTGCTGGCCGGCGTCAGGACTGGCCTTGGCGCGATAAGCGAGGCCACTGTGCGGAATGTCTCTCGTTAGATAGAAGTCCTACGCTTCTTGCTCGGAAAGCTTGAAGAAGGTTGGTCCTCCGCTTCCCTGTTCTCCACCTTTTGCATCTCGGATGCTCAGGGCATCGTCGATCTCTCTCTTATATGCATTATAGTTGTCTTGACCATGGAGTCCGTATTACGTAGGAGAGTCTTGCGATCCACTGCGCCCAGGATGAATGACTTGAGACCATCCTTAAATTTCACGACCTTGGCCATATCACAGACCACACATAATCATCCCGAAACATGCTAACTCGTGAACTTAGTACGTGTCGAGTCATAGTCATGGATCCTTGTCTCAGCAGAAACTCTAGCCATGGCATAACACCCGATGCAGAGAAAAACTGCTCATAAAGAGGCTCTCGAAAATTTCCCCACGTATCATTGCCTCGAAGATTTCTAGAGAGGTCTTCATTGGCGTAATAGGTGGTCCATTGTGACCTTGATCGACCTTGAATACTCTTGGATGTCGGGTAACTTGAGCATCATCTATGTAAAAATCGAGAGCGAGTCTCCTTTGTGAAGTGCAAAACTTGTCCCCAACAATTTTAATGACCACCTGGGGGTACATGCGAGTAAAATAATGGCCTTAGGCCTGCATTAATACCCACAAATATATATCTGACCGATATATTACATGGTTGAGGTTTTTACATTACTCTTAGTTATGCAATATAATTTACAATTCTAATAATGTTATCTGAAATCAATACCAAGCCGATCGGCTTTCTTAAAATGCGGCCTGCAGCGTCGTCCTCGTGCACACTCTTTGTATACGAAATAGTGATCCTCTCGACGGGGTGGTAATACAGCGATGATAATTTTTACATGGGTTACTCGAAAGCCAAGTACCCGTGTCATGGCTTGACAATCCGCCATCAATGATTACATGAACCTACTCGAATATTTTACATACGCGATCCGTATCCGAAGGTCCTCGAGCTCCCTCACATATGCTGGCGAATCTGAGTAAAATATCCAGGTTTTCAAAACAAAGCTTTTTTGTTCTCGAAAATCTCCTCTGTTCGTAAATACATTGGTTTACCCTCAGGCGAATTCTTTGGATAGCTTAGAAGCAGGTCATGGTCCTCATGAAATGATCTGATGAACTGACTCTCCGAGGCAATTCTTCGGAAAATCTTGAGTCGAAATTCCTTTTCAAAACATTTTCGTTTTTCTTTCAATTTCATGTCTGCACTCACACAATATTACAGATTTCTAGGTCATATGGAATGCATGATGCGATAAAGCTGTCTTTAATATATAAAACATGTATATACTAACATAATTAATCCACATAAATCATGTTATACAAAGAATTCACAATCAATAACACCCAAATTAGGCTCACATGGGCTAATTAACAAAACAAACAATTCGTGTTGAATCACTTAAACACATGAAAATTCACGAAAATGCACAACTATTCACGTGAGCGGTGGGAGCCTCGGGTTGGCAGCGTTCACGGAGATATTGGGATTTTCTCTGCTAGTTTCAAGCGAAGGGCCAAGATTTCTACGGCTAAATCAAGCCTTAGAATATCCTAACCATAAACATGGCTCTTAAGCCAAGAAGAATATCACAAGTAGGAAAGATCCCACACACCTCTTGGGTTGTCGAACTTCACGAATCTGGTGCCCGCGGTAGCCCTCGCCACGTGAGCAACACTTCTTATAAAGTAGAGCCTTGCAGCGATCCGACGACCCTGAAAATCTAGAGAGAGCTCCTTCTCTCTACAGAATCCGAAACCTCTTTGCATAACCTCGATATGCGTTTTATTCTCAAAATGGAGAGAGCCTTGACTCTTCAGTTTTGTCTTATTATATTAATTCAAAAAAATTCCCGTGTGTCCACTTTCTTGATTTTTGACATTTGGCATAATTTAGGTCATTCATTTCCTCCTCTCTACTCATCGACATGTGTTACATGGGTGCGTCGTGGCTTTTGTGTCGCATCACATGTCTCTCGAGCTTCGTTTCGCACGGAGCACGATGTCTCGAAAACGTAAATTACGTCTCGAAGATTCATGAAGGTCGGCGTGGTAATTAGATTCGTGAGGCAGTTCAGCGATGAAATCTTGTTTCATCATCGAAGTTAGAAAATTTGCGATATTTTCACGAAATGACCATTTTGCCGTATTTTTTAGAAAATTGGAATTTTCTCGGGTCTTACATTCTCCTCTCCTTAAAAATTTACGTCCGTGGACGATCGAAGCATGCATATGCAGCTTTGTAGACCATGCATGTAAACTAGTCATTTAAGTATTAAATGACTAAACCACGTACCTTCGTCCACACCCCAAATAAGAAGGAGGGATAGGTGGCGCGTACGTGTCCTCGCTCCCCGTTATTTCTTCCATGGTGCCTCAGCAGCACCCTCTCGCTAGCCTCACGGTCTTGCGTTAAGCAGAGCCTGATCCAGTATCCATAGTGCACCTCAGCCGCCTCGAGGTCCCATATGTGTCATTTCGATCTCTCCCTTCCATGAAATTTGGATGCAGGTGGCCTGCAGCTGAAGCATGGGCGTGAAATCGCCGTGGAGGGCACGGCGTGGCGGGCGTTAAAGCCAAATTGGAGTCTTGACTACGATGCACCTCTCGGTAATATCTCGAAGGCTGATGAACCTCGACGATGGCTTCCTCGGCAGAACGTTCTCTCTCTCTTAATCACCTTGAGAAGGTGTTGATCTGACCTCGAACTCTAAGGGTCGACATCGTGCGTAAGCATAGCTCTTCTAGGCTACAAATAGCCATGAGAAGACATTGTCTTATCAAGACTACTAGGTGTCTACAATCGGAATCGGGACCGGTGATGGAGCTCTCTCCCACCTCGGTCCGACATATCGGTGATCACACTGCATGGCCTCCATTACAATGCCTCATATGGTGTCATCGTACTCGCGATAGAAGCGTTTGTAGGCGCCTTAGAGACGAATGCTCTTCCCGATTTTACCCTCCATGATCCAGGGCATGCTCGCGACATGTCCTCACAACACATATAGTCCTTCCCGAGCCGACCATCGTCGTGGGTGGAAAGTTGTACTCATGTCATTATGTGCCCGTAGCCTTTTGGAAATTCTTCCAAAAGTGCGTATATCAGGTCCTATCGAGCCTTGTGGATCTTGGTACTCATTGTAGCCCAGGACTATCTCTCGAATGTACGACACCAAAATCTCTCTCAATGTGAAGGTCATCCGTGCAATTTAGGAAATGTCTGCAAGACTTAGTGGTAGGTCTACTAACCCACATCACAGCATCATGTCCCTTGCGGTGTCCATGGCAAGTGGGTCGAAATCCATCGTGATGTGCTCCCACTTCCGCTCGGCCACCTCCCGATGGCTTCACAAAGTAGCCCTGTTATTTAGGAGTGTTCGATAGTAACTTCTTTGACCGTGAGACATCGTCAGTCCCTGCCGATGTCTCTTTCATTCCCGCTCTAGTAATACCAATGAAGATCCTGGTGCATCTTCGTGCCACGGATGCATGGGAATCGAGAAGCGGTGAAACTCCTTGAGTCTCCTCTCTCGAATCGGTGACTAGGGAACCACTGCACATCTCATACGAAGACTACCATCTGCGTGGACGGTCCGACCCTCGCCTTTTTTTATACATATTGTGCCGATCCTTGATGGACACTATCTCCGCGTCCTGCTCTTGGGACTCGATCACTCTGCTCCTTGAGGGTGGTTGTAGCTACACTAAACTCCCGGCCCGATACCACAGGCTTTGCTCGACATGCTGTGGCCCATCATGGTCTCGAGCATCACCACTCCAGGAAGCTATATGCTTGATGCTTCCCATGAATTCTTCGGTGCATTAGCCACCACATTTCCTTACAGAATGGTAATCAGTGAAATCATAATCCTCTGGGACTCCATCCATGCGTTGCCTCATGTTGGGGTCCGGCTGCGTGAAAAATATACTTCCCGATTGTGGTGCGAGTACACCTCGAACTCCTCGCCATATAAGTAGTGACGCCCGAATCTTGAGGCGAAGACTACGGTTGCCGACTTCCCCATCGGTGTGTGTAAAATTCCAGTGCCGCTCATGATTCTTCAAGCGATAGAACGCAAAGCTACTACCCTCCGGATGCATCAGAAACACATCCCGGTGGGCCCTCGAGCCCATCCTGATACAACGTGTACTTGCCCACGTCCCTGTTCATGCTCAGAGATGGAGTTAGTAAGCCTCTTCTTGACCTCTGGAATGCTCTCCTCGCATCGGTCATCGATCGAGCTTGACCTGCCAGGGTCGATCCTAGGTCATAGGTCTTGCTAATGGGAGAAATCCTCGATGAATCTCTGTAGTACTTGACCCGATCGAGAAACTATATATCAGAAGGCGACTTGACTTCTCAAACTCATCACGTATGAACTTCTAAGTGTGTGCGCCAGTCCGTATATGTCCCAAAAACTCACTGAAGTGGCAAAACTGCACTTATTTGACCAAATTATAAAGCAGATTACATGAATCTGCTGGCGCGGTCGTTAATCGGGCATCCTTTGTAAACTGGTGCATGCTTGGCGTCTAACGTTGTCTTGGGTATATCGTCTCCTAACCCCTGGTTGATGGTAACCCGGTGCGAAGGTCTATCTTGGAGTAGACTCACATCTCAGTGGTCGAGCAAATCATCGATCCTGTGATGGGTGCAGATTCTTGATGGCCAACCTGATGTTGCACCGTAATCAATACACGAGTCGAAGGGTCTTGTCCTTCTAACTTCTTACGCAAAAAATGGGCCGAGGCCCCCCATGAGTGAAGTGCCGTTAATGAGCACTTGTCGATGAAAGCTCCGATGGTTGGACTGCGAGTTCCCTCTGACTCAGGCTTGTCTTGGGTCCCCATGCGGAGTCATAGAGATGGGAGAAATGCAGGGGTGTAACTCGATATTGAAATTGACAAACCTCTTGTGGAAGAGTCAGGCTTCGTCAGAAAAACATGTGTCTTTTAGAGAGCAGCATTTAGATCTGAGTCGGATCTCACCTAGTCTTCAAATTAAGACACTGTGACATGACTATCACTGACACTGTGGACTGAGTACATTGTGCAGGAATGAGAAATATCATGCTTGTCCCCACAAATCTGACAGTGGAGTCACAACGTGTGGGCGGTAACCCTCGTCGCTCCTGATCGATAAATGACTCTTATGAAGTTGCATTCATTGATCAAATCCCCAAGAATGACGTGAACCTGGAAGCATTATTTGTGACCCTCGGAGATACATTGTGAGTAGAATCACAGAGATCTCTGGCTCAGAGGCTGGGATGAAGTGTTTGTTGCTGCAATCCACTGGGAGAACTCACATGCATAAGGAGGCGCTCACTCCTAAGGCTCGGCCTCTACTTCAAACTCTGCCTCCCTGGCCAGTCACCGACGCCTAAGGTGTAAACCTGACTAGAGACCTTTATTCACATCTTTGAAAAATTTTATACACACTATGTCCATGCATTCATGACGTCTGAGACAATGATTTCATATTTTAAATCATATAAATGAAATTGTACGAAAATTCATTTTAAAGATTTTTTTCTAAAAGCTCGTGAAACGATGCTCGCGAGCGGTGTTCATGAGCGGTGTCAAGCGGTATTCCGGAAGCTGTGCATTGGTGGCGAGTCGGGTACACGGTGCACACCTTGGCCAGTCCGCAGCGCCGCGCTGCGCCCAATTCGGCGTGTCGCGTGTGCAGGTATCGTGGCGTGCGGGCGCCGTAATCTGAGCCCGACCGCGTGGTGCGCCGTGTCGTGCGCTGCCGTCGTGTCCACGGCGCACGCCGCGGTAGGTGGCAGTGGTCTATCTTGTGACCGCAACTGGCGACGAACCTCGCCTTCTGTCCGCGATACAATAGTTTGTGCTCGTGACGCGCTGTATTAACAGACAGCGCTTGTCACGTCTGGCGTATCATGACCTGGCCCCCATTGGCCGGGCCCACCGGCTCACATCACGATACAAAAGCTTGTATCGCGACACAATCCACCGGCCGGTAAGCGCGGCTGCCGGCTCTATCATGCCACCTTCCTCTCTGGTGTGAAAGCGACATTGCTCGGCCCAGTATGGCTGGCCCAACTTCTTTGCGCACCCCGGCCGGCTCTACACAATCACGTCCTGAACCATTGTATCGCGACCCAGAAAATTTGGAGGATGGCGATAGCCCGACTTCGGCACAAATTTATTTTTCTCATTAATTTCTTTGGAAAACCACCTAATTTTTTTCATTTTCAGTAAACGAATAAATTTATTAAAATTTATTTTATCCATTTTTTCGAGTTTACACCTTTATAAAACCTAAAAAAAAAAATTTCTTCACATCATTTTTTCCTATGTCTTTATTTGCTAAGCACCCGATCACACACAACATACCACACCTGATTCATACCACAATGACTCGTATTATGGCGCCATTCCAGCCAAAAACACAATAAATGCAGTGTTACTCTTATCCGTGATTTCCTAGGTAATCACATACACAAGCTTAACATCGAGTTACACGGTGTGATGTTCTTGCCCTCTCTCGATGACCATGGCCTAAGCCCCGAGTCCCTGAGCCACAGGCATTCGTATACTGGCTCTACACCTTAGGGCTCCCAGTGTCGTTGCAGCAGCTGCGACTGCAGGTTGTGACGCCACCCCAAAGCTAGGGTCCTTTGTGTTGCTTGAGTGGAATACTCGTGGATGGTGGCTTGAGCACCACTCGAAAATCGGGCGGAGTCTCTCATTTGTGCAGGAGCTCTGCAAAGGAGTACAAAATCTATCCCAACTTGATTCCTGATGACCACGAGGTCCGCATGCGAGTAAAATAATAATAGCCCACTTGGGCCTGCAGTATACCTTGAAATATATTACCCAGGCCCAAATATATTACATGGTTGAGTTTTACATTACTCTTAATTCAACACATATTAAAATTTTAATTCTATTACATGTTATCTGAAATCAATACAAAGCCATAATCGGCTTTCTGCCACAGCTCTACGGCCTCTAGCGAGCAGTCCTCGTGCACACTCCACGGCATACACGAAATAGTGATCCCTCGTGGGGTGAAGCGAAGCCAGTGAAGTGATAATTTCCTGCAGTTCTCGCTAAATGCACATGCCATGACAAACAATCACATCAGCCGTTACATGAACCTACTCGAATGTCATCTTTGATCCGTAGTGGATTCTCTCACCAGAGCTCACTCACGTATCACTGGCCCGAATCTGAGTAAAATATCGAGTTTCAAAAGCGGCTTTTGTTCTCGAAATCACTAAATTCCAGTAAATACATTGGGTACCCCCTTCGAGGCGGAGTGTGGATAATGCTCTCGAAGAACAGTCATAGTCCTCATACGAAGTGATACACATTTGAATGACTCTCAAGGCAATTCTTTGGAAATTCTTCCGTCGAAATTCCTTTCACAAACATTTTCGTTTTTCTTTCAATTTCATATCATGCACTCACACCTAATATTCTAGGTTGCCCTAGTGCATATGGAATGCATGATGCCAATCCCATCAACTCATGCTAATATATAAAACATGTATATACTAACATAATTAATCCACATAAATCATGTTATCTGAAATTCACGATCAATAACACGAAATTAGCTCCATAGGCTAATTAACCAAAATATATTAATTTTATTTTGAATCATAGAAACACTAAAAATTCCTTGCGAAAAATCACCCCTGCAGTCATTCATGTGAGCAGTGAAACCCTCGGGTTAGCCTTTATTCACGACCAATAGAATTGGGATTTTCTCCACTCGGGATTCGAGTTTAGAGCCAGGAATTCTACAGTTCATCCAACTAGGAATATCCTGCTTGTGGGCTCTTTGGCCAAGAATGCTCCTTGAGTGGGAAAAGATCCCTCTTGGTCTGAACTCCACCAAATCGGTGCCCACGCGTAGCCCTCGTTGCGTAGAGCAACTTTGCTTCTTGCTCGGGTCGAGGCAAAATGGTCGAGCAGCCATGAATCTAGAGGAGAAGAGCTCCTTACTCTCACAAAATAGATCGAGGAAACTTCTTTGCTTAACTCCAGCCTTCTGCCTTTTTGTCTCAAAATGGAGAAGACAACTATTTCAAGTTTTGTCTTATTCTCATTAACAATTCCAAAAATTCCCAATGTGTCCATTTTCTTGATTTTTGACACTTTGCACAATCTAGACCATTCATTTCCTCCTCTCTCTACTCATGCAACATGTGTTACATGGATACATGTAGTAGGTAACTTTTGTCACATCACATGTCTCTCAAACCCATTTCACATTTTGAGCACACGGTGCCTCGAAGCGTGAAATTAAAGGCATCTCGAGATTCGACCAAAGTCGACGTGGTAAATTTAGATTTCGCGAAGCGGTTCCAGCGGTGAAATCCATTTCATCATCGAGGATCTAGAAAATTTTGGATTTTCACAAGATATGACTATTTTGCCATTTTCGAAAATTGGAATTTTCGGGTTTATTCACCCAGTCCCATCATACTTGGGACTACGCCTCTAGTGAATGTTGCTTCTAGTTGGATTCTTGTCATCGGGTAATCTCCATAGCCTCCCAGCTGCGTACTGTGGAGACAGTAATTGACAACCATCGGGTCCCCTCCCCCTCTGAAAGTAGGAGGATGATGCACTCTAAACGCCTCAGGGTCACTTGGCCTCCACGTGCCGAGTTGCACTAGTATGTGTAATGGTGGTAAATGGCCGCCCGTTGCCTCCTGAATGCACGGTGATCGAAGCGACGGTGGTCGGCCCTTTACTCCGTGGAAAACCTCTACGTCCGCACCCTCGACTTGCCATCTACACAAGGTAAGATAACAATTTGAGATTCTCTCCTTTCATTTTTCACATTAGTGGTGCATAAGTCCAAACACTAATACATAACCATTCATACGAAATCATGCTTGTTGTTTTGAACCCACCCAAAGTTCGTTAAGTAACCTAGTTTTCTTTAATTTCTACGTTCTATCATGTGCATATATTCACCTGACCCGCAGTACATCTCAGTCAGAACATGTGAAACAAAGCAATCAATACACCGCGATATGTGTAGGTGTTCTACACCCATTCCCACTAATCTTTGGGCTGGCCTTTACTCCTCGTGCTCATTTGTAAATGACCGACCCGATATCAGAAAATGTTAGCAGGTGGATACATAAGCTCGAGCTCTTGGGTGTCGTTAACCCTGAAGCTACAATCTGAGGCTGTGTGCAGCGGGTCATTATCTTTCGGATACCATGCTATTACACTCTAAAATCAGGGTGTTGGCGTGACGCTTCGTCGACCGCGGAATATTCATAGTTGCCTTTTCTGCATGTATTTACTGTAAAATACAAATTCTTATAATATTTTACAAGATTTTGATGTAAAACTCCTTTACACTTTTACATGCCAAAATATATTAAAACTAGATTCTGTGTTTACAAAAATACTTCTCGAGGGCCGTAGCTTGGCATTCTTCGTACTCCGACTCGAAGGAGCGTCTCGTCTTCTCGTGTACCTGCACGAAGGTGGTTCCACGACAGAGGTGAGCAAAGCCCGATTAGATATATCTCTACCCAGGCTACTCCCACCTAAAAATGACATCACGATTCTACTTAGGCCGTATGCATTGTATTTGAATCTGGCTTAGGTTCAACAAAAGTTAGGAAGCAACGGACTCCCATTCTCGTTGGTGATGACGATGTTGCTTGGTTTTGACTAAACGCTTCATCTTATAAAATTCTAGACTGTCAAGTTTTGTAGAGTCCGAAACGCTGAATCGAAATTCAGGTGTGTGGTGGGCGGCACACCGGATTGCCGTTCTGGCAGGTTTTCTTAGTCGAACCTGTGTTGTTCTTGGATGATCCGAAACCCAGTGACGTTCTTTGACTCTGACAACAACGGAAAAGCCACACATAATAAATTACCATGCAAATGAGGGGCGAAACGATTGAGACTTGTTCTCTGGCCTTTAGGTGTAAAATAACTTGAGTAGGAGGAAACTACCTCTCATGCTGGTTACAGGTCCTTTGCTCTCCGGTTCTCACTGCTCATGGTCAAGGCCTCTGTTTCCTTTCTTCCTTTTTCCTTTTCTCTTTTCTTAACTTCTCCCTTACGTTTTCTTTCTTTTAACAACTTTCTTCCTTCCTTTCTCTTACCTTTCCGCACCCATGCTTGAACTTCCCTTTATATATTCTGTGTACTAGTTTGGTTTTTCTCCCCTTTCTCTTCATATATTATTATGTTTTATTATTATTTTTGTTTAACTTGAATCGATTGGAGGTGGGTCGACACCACACAACCTCGCTTTGCCTCCGTCGACCCGACTGTGGTGCCTTTATGTCGACTGGCGACTCATAAGTGGCGAGAGCCCGGTACCACTACCACATGGAGTTTATAGCGCCTTGAGGTTTGTTGAAAAATGTGAAGTGGATAGTTGGGTGTGAGTGTGGGATCACTGAATTTGCGAGACGATTCAGCCAGTCTGTCAGATTTTTGTCATCCGAATCTAAAAATCTCATCTTTTCCTCCCGAACTATTATAACAATTATCATTTTTTTTAAAAAAATTTAAATTTAAAATTTTCATGGATTTTCTGGGTTAATTCTAATTGAAATGAGAAATATAGATATAGTATTTATTTGAACGTTATCTTGCATGAACATAGAGGAGATTTGTTTATTATGTGTATTTGAGATCTTATGGATTGTGTGAGTCGATGGATCGAATAATAATAAATCATTCTCTCTTAATCTCGAAGTACCCTTTAGGAACTGTGATGAGAACAAGAAAAAATTAAATTTGTTAGAATTCTCTAAAAATTAATACATCATAAACCAACTCATATACATCATATTAACATTTAAGATAAAATATTACTTTGGATTGTATGGAATAGAAACATATTGACACGCCTTATATTTATGTCGGTCAGTAATAAATGTGACCTATTATCTTTGTTCTCTCTATATCTCGTTTCGGATTTTGGGAAATCAATATTTAGATTGACAAAGGCATATAATTCAACATGTTGTACACATGATCGATTTATATCTGAGTGCCTAGTTGAATACTACCTAACAGAGTTCTTGATAATCATTTTTTAAGTTAATAGCAATTCACTTTTTACCGAGAGTGTAAAGAGATGTAAAGAATCATAAAACATCTTACATTTATAAAATAAGATCTGATTAGATGACACTTATGTTGATGATATAATCATCTCCACCAACTTTTCATTAGGAAGATCCCGAAACTTCCACGAAAACATCATCGGGGAAGTCTATATAGTGTACTCTTGTATTAGTCAACATAGAATGCCATAATACACCTCGTCATTAGCATCATTGATACTTCGCGCAGCATGAGCATCATCGCGTGGAACCAACACCTTATAGGCGCTTAAGGACGGTCGTAACTTAGGAGAGTTGTGGGGCTTTAGGCGGGTGGTCTTTTGACATTGTGTAAAAAGCTTGGTCCTATGAGTTCATGGTTATGAAATCTCTTTCTGTAATTTGAACATTTGATCATTTTAACCTCATTTGTTTATTTAAAAATTTCAATATGACTTTATTTGATTTATTTGACTTTCCACATGTGGGTATGGGGCCAATGAGGAATTGGTTTATTTTTTGACTTTCCGCGTCTGAAACTTACTTTAAATTGAGAATTGGTAAACCCACGACATTATCGTCACACCTTGATACTAGCATGAGATATAGTGGTAATGGTGTATAACAGATGGAATAAACCTCACCTAATTAAACTTCATGTAATCATACATGATATCATGCACCGCCCCCTCTTAGCGGCGGTGTCTGGCCCTTACGAAACTCAGTGGTTACTTCCAGCGACTAGAAATCACGTGACGAAATATGTTTGCTGATGTAAGGCTTGTATAAATTTTTCTAAACTTGTGATTTTGCCAAAATTTTGGGCCTGTCTTTCAGCACGGGACATGTCGAAAACACATTATAAGACTTATTCTTGCCTTGGCAACCAGTACTTCTTCAAAAACCTCGGGCTCATCACGTATATAAACTAAAACATGTACATGTATGCCGCGATATCTGAGTTCAGTATTTTCTTAACAAAGAAGTTAGTTAATCTGAGCGCTTATACTAGAAATTAGGGAGAATTTAACAATATGTTCGGTGTCCGTGTGCACATGCAGAAAATAGTTTTAAAAGCAGGAAAATAATGAAATTTAAAGAGCTCGATGAGTGTATACTTTATAAATTCTGTTTTAAAGAAAATGTCTCAAATACATGAAAACTATCCTTTGCAAAACATTTTCGAATCCTTGCTTGCTGTATAAAAGTTTCTAAAATTTTTTCATCCTTATGCCTTGTTTGCTTTGCTTTAAAGTTCATAAAAACTTTTCATAATATGTTTACTTTGCTTTCAAAGTTTCTAAAACATTTGTTACTTTATATATAAAAGTTTCTAAAACTTTTCATCATATGCTTGCTTGCTTGCTTTGCTTTAAAAGTTTCATAAAAACTTTTCTTAATATGCTTGCTTTAATAGTTTCATAAAACTTTCCATCGTATGCTTGCTTTACTTACCAGTGGTTGATTTTTAAAACTGTGTGAAAAATGCTTATAAATAATGATCAACCCTTTGGAGGCCTTTCTTGCTATTGTACTTTCAGTGAACCACGGGGGCTGGGCTTCGTAGTGCGATGGAAGGACACAGGTCCACATCACCTTTTAGATAAATGAACACAGGGATCCTGAAGCCGACCATGCTAGGTGGAGGACACAGAGATGCACATCCTGCCTACGAGTAAATGAACACGGGGCCTAGGCTGGCAGGTACGAGTGGAAGGCCAGGTAGTCTGCGATAGCCCATATAATAGCTTCTTTTACGCAAGGCCTATTTTATGAAACATAATTTTTTCTTGCTTGCTTACTTGCTTGCTTGCTTTTTGATATGGTTTTGATGAAGCTCAGCAAACCATTGCGCTGCTTTTCGATATGGTTTCTGATAGAGCCATTGCTTGCTCTTTCAAATTTGGTTTAAATAAAAACCATTGCTTGGCATTTTTCAAATATAGTTTAATCAAACCATTGCTTGCTTGAAATATGGTTTAATACTTTAAAAACCATTACTTGCTTAAATATGGTTTAATACTTTAAAAACCACTTAACATAACGATTAATAAACGATTTATAAACAATACACTACTATTTGAAATAGAGTTAGAACCTCACCTTCAGATTCTGACAATTGAGCACAAACTTTAATTTTCTCTTATCTCATTATTACCTGCACATTCGATGTATTAGACCACACAGTCGACACAGCTTGAGATTTGCTTGGTGCTCTGATTAAATTTTAAGAAAATGTGGGCCTCGAATGCCGATCCATAGGCTGATTCTAGACTCGAGGGCTTTCCATAGAGTCTAAAAACACCCAAAACATTTAAATTATGTCGACTTGTCAAATCGGTCCTAAAATTTCAACTTGAGCTGTACGAAAACAGTCCTGAAGTCAGCATTTAATTAGAAAGTCCCAAAATTCCTAAACTCGTGCAGGTGCAAAGATTTAAGGTACCGACCTCTCATGGCCTCAAAATTCGAGCCATTACATTTACCAACACCGAATCGAGAGAATTATGCGATTACACATGATCTTGTAGGTGTATAAAGAGCACTAAGTGTCACATTGTAGTATTTTGGAGACTAAATTGAGGAAATGATAAATTATGGAACCCGGAATTTTGGTACTAGAACAAGGATACAATTGTAATTGACCATAAAGGACATGTAAGTCATAAAATGAGTTGAGATGGGCCATAATACAAATTAAACAAGTTCTGATTGAAAAATTAAAAGATGAGGCTAGTTGCAATTAATGAAAAGTTGATATTATAAAAGGAAATAGGCTTATTTCTTTGGTCTCAAAGTTTACTTGAAGAGCAAAAGCGAAGTAGGAGGAGAAGGAGAGAGAGCCCAGAGAGAGGAGGAAGAGAAGGAAGAAGAAGGAGGAGGAGAAGAAGAAGATGGGAACATATTATGTTTTTGTTTGTCTTGAGATCAGTAATTTTGAGTTCTGAGTTTTAGCTTGTGAGAGACCAGACAAATATTTGAGGTGTTACATATTTTTGTGTAGAAAGTCATAAGCTGCTGTACTGAATTGTTGGGGTTATGAGAGTAAAACCCCAATTGGGAGAAAATAAACATGGAATCATGAAATTATGTGGTTTTATAAAGAATTGGTGGACCTTAGGTAGAGTTCTTGCATTTTCACCTAGGGTTTTGTGGTTTGAGGTACCAAAGCACGATTAGTGTTATGAAGTTGTTGTGGATTATTTCCATGATAAGTCTTGAGGTGTTATGAATTCTGAAGTTATGTATGAGAATTAGTAATTGGTAGCAAAGTGGCAAAAATAACAAAATCTAGGCAAATTTGGAAGGTGTCTGCAGAGTACATGTCTGAGGGGTGTATCGATTTTTACCGGGGCCCAGCTGTATGCAGCAGTCGACATGTACATGTGTGCCCAAAATGTGCCTTGAATGCTATGTTTTTTGCGGTAATTAAGCCCGAATTGCACAATCGATAGTTTAGGAACCTTATGAAATGATTAAGAGAGGTTCAAATAAGATTAGAACTCGACGAAAACGTAGCATACCTCGCCGCCTCGGCGAAGCGAATCGTTGAGCGTGATTAAGTCTAGGAAGTATGTTAAGTTATGCGATTACGTAGGCGATTAATATATCGTCGTATTCGTTTGAGTTGTAGGTTAAAAAGCAAAGGCGGGAATAGTGTGGAACTATGCTCAAGCTTAGCAAGCAAAGAGGTGAGTGTTCTAAACTCATTTTCCAAATACTAGTGTATTATTATTATAATTATAAACTGTTTTACATTGGTATTTCATGGTTTTGATTGCAAACCATTTTCAAGAAGCAAGCAATGAATTAGAAATCAAGCAAATGGTTTTGAGTTAAACCATTTATGAAAAGTAAGCAAATGGTTTTGAATAATTAAACCATTTTTCGCTAGTTAGCAAGTAAAGCAAAATGGTTTTAAATAATTAAACCATTTTCATGGCAAATGGTTTTAAATTGTAAAACCATTTTTCAAAGCAAGCAAGCAAAGAATATTTGCGAAAAAAACAGCCTTCCCTAGTTCAAGCAAGCAAACCGATCGAGGTATTCCGCACGTGCACGTGGTTGTGACTTACACATGCATTGTAGTTTTGCCTGTCGGCAAACTTAGGTCATACATCATGCATTTAAAGGAGACCGTGACACATACAGGAGTATATAAGGTTAAGTGAGTTCTAACTAAATTATGGTGATACGTAATTCCAGGTCAATTCCCACCATATTTACCGGAAAAGGTGATGGACAAAGGTCTCCACCGCAAGACCTGGCCGATGCACGTGCCCTGAAACACAGGCACAAGAAGTTGGTAATAGGCCTCCAATGGCTGATGTTTTATGCTACGATATATAGTTTTGAAAAAGCAACCATTGGTTCACTCCGCCGCCAAGTCTTCCTCGTGAGTTCTAAAGCAAACCAAGCTCCTCTATGGCCCCGCTTAGATTTCAAAACGATCGGTTGAGCCAAGCTCCCGTGGGATTTTAGCAAACGGTTGAGCCCAGGCTCCCGTTTTATTTTCAAAGCATGCGGTTGAGCCCCAGGCTTATGTTTTTATGAAAAATTTTGAGAAACTTTTAAAGCAAAAGGTTTGTGAAAGGTTTTAAAAGACTTTTCAAGCAAGATAAAGCAAACAAGCAAAAGAAATTTTGAGAAGTTTTATAAACCTTCTAAGCAAGCAAGCAATAAGAGTTTTATAAGCTCTTAAAGAAAAGCAAAACAAAGCACAAGTAACTAGTAAAAGTTTTATAAACTTTTAAAAGCAGTTCAGCACAAAGAAAAGAAAGGAAAAGCTATAGAAACTTTTAAAGCAAGTGAATATGAAGGAAGTTTTTGGAAATAATTGTAAAAGAAAAAGTTTTACATTTTTTGAGATGTTTTTCTGAAAGCAAAACCTTTAAAGTATTACACTCACCGAGCTCTCGTTTAGCTCACTATTTCCATTTTAAAACCATTTCCTGTGCACAGTGCACAAGACGCCGGAGCAATGAATAGGATTTAAGTCCTGCATTACTGTACAAGTCTCCTATGTTTTTAAGAATTATTATAAGGAAGACTTTAAATATGTATAATAATGATATGCATGCCATATTTAGTGTTGCAGAATGTGTGTTGTGGTTGTCATACACACACTTGAGATATAGAGTAAATCGATGTATAAGGTGATTTGGAATTATAATATATAAACAGGCGCTGGGCTTTTCCGCTTTGGTAGATTTTACCAAATCTCTAAGTTATAAATAAAAGAAAATTTTTTTATAGAGGCTTAGCGGGGCAAATACGCCGCTCATTGCATTACCTAGAGGTAACTACTGAATTTATGGAGAATGCAAGACAATCTCTCCGCCAGTCTGTGGGTGGGGTGTGTCAACAGTTAGTATCGTAGCATACACTGGCAACCATGATGTTTAAGTTCAAAGTACATACACATCAAGTGAGTCAAAGTAGATAAAACAAGGTGATATTTTTATTTACAGCACTATGTCAGGAAGATATGAGAGGGTCACCCCAGAGAGTTATTCCAGAGTCCAGACTCTGCCAAGATCTTCGGGAGTAGGATGAGCACGTAGTAGGTTCCACTACCGCCTCTATGAATCGCCTCCGCCAGCAGTCGCTGACCATCTAGGCCACCGTAGGTTTCAAGGTCGATTGGCTTTACGCAGAGCAAGTGGCACGTATTGCACGAGGTTAAGAACATAGCGACCGTCACAGCGTAACCTCCACCGCCACCTAGAGAGATTATGGAAGAACAGGGGAGGTCAATAGAGAGAGTACAAAAACTGGGCGCCAAGCCATATGACTCAAGAAGTGGTGATCCCATACCGTTATGGCTAGACCGAGTCAATAAGGTTTACTTGAGTTACTGGGCCGCATTGTGATGAGCAAAGAGTCTTGTTTTCCTTCGAAGGAAGACAGGCTAAAGATTTCATGGATGCTGTGAGAGGAGTGGTATCCGATGTATGGGCTATCATGGATCCACTGCCATAATTCACTCTAACATATTCTTTCCTCAAAGCCATATGATTTGGGGGACTGCAGGGTCTTCAAGTTAGAATCATCAAGAACATGTCAAGATCCCAGCACGAAGAAGTCTTTAAAAGAACACACGGCCCTCAGATGTGCTGAAGGGACAAAGTCCCTAAGTGCAAAAGGTTTTTATCATGACTACAACACCGGATCAGAGTGCATTTATTTCGCGGTCCCTCAAAATAGATTTGACTTAGTCGAGGCCGCTCTAAGAGCCTGAGCAAAGCACTACGGCCATGCATCGAGGCAGAAGGCAAAGTAAGAGTGTAAGAGGAGGCCCCTGTGCATCGTCCGCAACGCAGCCTGGACAAGACAAGAAAGAAAAGCAAGGCAAAGGTTATAGAGGCTCGAGGTGCATTTGAGGAGTTATCTCTAGTCGTGATCAGTAGCCCTGGGCCAGTTAGCAAGGCACCTGCAGCATTCCGCCCATCCTGGTCATATGTGTCGAAACGACACCATGGGAGGAGATTCAAGATGTGGTGTTTCCATTGTTGTTTACAGGATGAATATCCAATCTCGATTGGAACATAATGCAAAGGTAATTTATAAATTTTTATCCCTTAACCTACCCAAAGATCACATGCGTTTCATAAAATCAAGGAAGCGGTAAACGAAACTTACCTCGTGACACATTCGCCAAGCCTCTCAAAGTTCAAGGCCTTGGTTTGTTCGGATCTTCAAAGGTGCCGCTTTCCGAAAGCCACCACCTTCTGCGCATCCACACGAACAAAATAAAACCATCTTGAATGCTAGTTCCCGCTCGTCTTCTCAAAACGAAATTAGTTTTTCTTTCTCTCGCTTTTGTGTTGACTCACTTAGAAGAGACCACACATAAACATATATGTCTCATATATATTTATATAAGTCTTGTTTCAATAAACATGAATTTATTATATATTTAAAACACTTTTAAATAATAATAATTTAAATTCAAATCCTTATCTGATAAGGAAACTAATTAAATATTTAACCATAACCGTAACCATAACCGTTATGTAATAAACTAATTTATTACAGAAAATCATAATCGTTATGTAATAAATGAATTTATTGTTAAAACCATACCCGTTATGTAATAAAACGACTTATTGGCGTAAAAACCATAAATCGTTATGTAATAAACGAATTTATTACGTAAAACCATAACCGTTATAGTAATAAATGAATTTATTATAGAGAGTGAAAAACCATAAATCAAGTATTATTTTGCTCTAACGTGCTTACTCCTATAGGTTCAATTAATACTGGCAAAGTAGCCCAAATCACATTTTGATCCTACTAAGTCATAAGTGGCCTCTAGCAAGACATTATGACTACCCAAGTTAAATTTAAAAGCTCATGATCCGAGACAAACTTAATATAGCTAATGATGAGCAATCCTTGGTTCATGATATCTTGATAGGAATATAAGGCATGGACAAAGCCTTCAACCTTTATATCGCTCTATCTTTGATTACTCGAAACCCAATTAGGATCGACTAAACAAATGACATTGATCTCCATCAATTCATTTGAGCACGGCCATGCATTTCGGGCCTCAATTGTCGAGGGACCTTAAATATCTCTTATAATAAGAGGGACAAATTCCATCTTAATCGCTTTCATATCTCACTACATAATTCTTATTATGTTCAAGTATAACCTTTATAGTCATCCGATTAAAGACAACGCTTGATTATATCAAAACACAATATTCCTTATGTTGAGAACTATATGATCTCGTGTCAAAGGATTTAATGACACAACTATTAGATTAACTTATGACTTCGATCCATGTATTAATCTCTAAGATTCGGTCTGTCCAATATTTGTTCTCAACAAATATATATAAATTTGATTTGTATCTCATACACATATTCATCCCATGAATATCAATCAAACTTTATACTAATCTTAATTCATTGTTATTCTATACCAATAACTCTATTAGGGACATTTAGAATAATTAATAATATTATTCAAGGACATTATATATAATAAACATGCAAATCATCATATAATAATAAATTCTCATAAATAGTCAAAATATCATGTCCATATGTAATAGGCCTAGAGCACTATTAAGCACACCCCACTTCATGCTTAGGCCCATTCATCAATGTATCTAATACCTATGAACCTAGCATGACAATCATGCTTTGCTTCGTGGGTAGAGAGGCTTTTAGTCAATGATCAAAGAACATTATAGAATCAAGAATGTTGAGCCGCTTTTGAACTTTTCCCAAAATTTAACTCCGCATTCACCATTTAAACAAAACACATATCCCGACTGCGATCGAAAATCATCTTTGTCAGATTGGAAGCTTGCATATGTGTAACCACATTTACAACCGTATCATCTTCCAATCCACCACAGCACCAAGAACATATCTTTAGACCTTCTCAGATACTTAAGAATGTTCTTGACAACTGTCTAGTGACTCTCACCGGGATCTGACTGGTATCTACTAGTTATGCTTAAAGCATAAGATACATCTGGTCTAGTGCACAACATGGCATACATGATAGATCCTATTGCTGAAGCATAAGGAATCTTACTCATTTGTCGCCATCTTTGGGCAGCCAGACACCGAGATTTGCTAAGAGTAATAGCATGAGACATGCGCATCCTCTCTGAATCTTGCACACCAACCGTTTCGCACTTTGTCTATGGCACTTTGACTTAGACCAATCAGCCTCTAGATCTATCTCTATGATCTTTATCCCTAGGATATGCAGCCTTCGCCTAAGTCTTTCATTGAGAAACACTTCCCTAACCAAGACTTGACATTCTGCAAGGTAGGGATATCATTCCCAATGAGTAAAATGTCATCAACATATAAGACCAAAATATAATTACAGGCTCCCACTAATTTTCTTATAAACACAAGGCTCATCTTTCATTTTTGACAAATCCAACCCTCGACTCACCTCATCAAAACGAAGATTCCAACTACGAGAGGCCCGGCTTTCAAAACCATAAATGGATCTTTTGAAGCTTGCATACTTTACCAGAATTCTTAGGTTGTATAAACCCTAGGTTGTGTCATGTACACATCCTCAAGTAAGTTTCATTAAGAAACACGCTTTAACGTCCATTTTCCAAATCTCATAATCATGATATGCAGCAATGGCAATAAGAATTCTGATAGACTTAAGCATAGTTACAGGTGAAAAAGTTTCATCATAGTCTATACCATGAGTTTGTTTGAAACCTTTTGCAACTAGCCTTGCTTTGTAAGTATGCACTTTGCCATCCTTGCTCCGCTTTCTTGAGTATCCACGTGTGCAAACCAATGTTATCTTCGTGGTTCCCCTTTAACTCTTTCGAGCTTGTAATCTTACTCCCACCGGCTCCCTTAGGAAATTAAATCCCTTTCTAGAAAGACACACCATTCTGAGCAACAAACACTTTGTTCTCTATGGGATTGTAAAGTAGTATCCCTTAAATTCCAGATACCCCACAAAAGACATTTATCGTATTGGGCTCCAAATTATTTGAAACTGACGCTTTACATAAGCTCACTAACCCCAAATCTTAAGAAAAGACAAACTAGGCCTTTACCAGTCCACATCTCATATGGTGTCTTTTCAACCGCTTTGGATGGAACTCGATTTAGTGTGAACGCATCTATTTCAAGTGCATAACCCCAAAAGGTAAATGGAAGATCTGTTGGACTCATCATAGATCGAATCATATCTAATAAACTTCGATTCCTCCTCTAGGACACACCATTCCATTGTGGTGTTCCAGGGGGAGTTAATTGTGAAATGATTCCACAAGTTCTAGGATGGTCATCAAATTCTTGGCTCAAATATTCGCCCACCTCGATCAGATCGGCGCCTTGACTGTCTTGCCAAGTTTATTTTGTACTTCATTTTGAAAAGATTTGAACATTTCTAAACGATTCGATTTATGTCTCATCAAGTAGACATAACCATATCCGCTGCTTCACGCAAATGTAATGAAGTACTTGTAACCTCCTCTAGCATCCAAATTAATGGTCCACGACATCCGTATGTATGAGATCCAATAATTCATCGCCCTTCACCGTGTCCAAGAAAGGATCCTTCTATTATCTTACCTAATAGACAAGATTCACATGTATCATATGATTCAAAATCAAATGAATTCAAAATCCAACTTGATGGAGTTTTGAGATGCGTTTCTCATTTATATGGCCAAGGCGACAATGCCAAAGATAGGTTGAATTTAAATCATCGGACTTAAATTTCTTAGTAGTTATGTTATTACTCTTACCCCCGCATTTGTACAAATGTGAGATCCACATCCAAGATCTAATACCCAGAACTAGAACTGTATAACATAAATACCCGTAAGAACTAGTCTCACCAGCCTCTCTTCTTCTTTAGATCCCTCTAAATATACCTTGTAGTTTCTCTTCCAATGACCAAAGTTCATTGCAAAAAGAAACAAACACCCTCTGGGCTTTAGCCTGGGTTCAGGCTCGTGGCTCGGGTCGAGAATCGACTTTCCTTTGCCCTTGTCCTTGCTCCTTGCCCCTCGCTCTTTACCCTTGAAGCCATTTCCATTTTGAACCATCAGAACAAGGCTAGGCTTGATTTACTATTCGCCGCCAGGCTTCTTAAGCATCGTATGCAAATGTAGATAGATTTGCCTTACTTTATTCATGTTATAGTTCATGACAACCGCGCTATATCAGAAGTGAATTCGTGGATCAAATCAGTTGCCAACTCTTGGCTCAATGGAAATCCAAGCCTATCAAGGTGCTTAATATAGCCTTTCATTTTAGAACATGAGCACGAACTGAAGTACCCTCAGCCATCTTGCAAGAATGTAAAGGCCTTGGTAGTCCTTTACAATTTTCGCTTCTCGCCATTTGTCGAACATTTCCTTAAGATTGAAGATCATATCACAAGCTTCCATATTTTCCAGATCCTTCTGAAATTCAAAACTCATGGTAGCTAGCATCAAGCATGCAACATCAATAGAGTCATTATGATGCTTCTCATAAGCATTCTTTTCTCAAATTTCTCTAGGAACATTCTCCGCTGGTTCTTCGTGTGGAGAGGTTCATCCAAGACATAAAGCTTCTTTCGTTAGAGAACAATTTCAAATTTCAAAACCAGCCAAGGAAGTTAGTCCCAAAAGAAGTTTATCCTTCAAGGACTGATCGCAGTTGACATAGTAGAATTGTTGTTGTTATTGTTGGCCATCTACAATGAATGCAAAGTTTGATAAGTATTTTGATTATGAAAATTTCTCACTAAATTAACAACCTCAAGAATAATCATATTAATCTAAAAGAGCTAAGATCCATATTTTACTCAACTTTAAGTCGCCTTAGCATGACACTTAAAATTAAGTTATTTAGGTAGGTAACTCTTACCAATTACATCTCATGCAATCCTTAGATATTTATGGGATTTTTGACATCATATGTCCCTGACATGTTTAAATCCCATCTTATGCCATTAGCCCAAAACCGTTTTGATAACCTAATAAAGCTAAGTCCATTTTTAAACATACGTGGGTAGCACCATTACTCATCTTGTCTCCCTATCGTAACTCTAATGTACTTTTACTTTTGGTAGAACCCACATTAAGGTGATAAAAGGTTTGACAAGTGTTTAAATATGGATGGCATGTTAACTTTAAATTTTATGTGAGGGATCTTGATTGATTTTAATTGAAAATTAAGTTATTTAGGTAGGTAACTCTTACCAATTACATCTCATGCAACTCTTAGATATTTATGGGATTTTTGACATCATATGTCCCGACATGTTTAAATCCCATCTTATGCCATTAAAGCCCAAAACCGCTTTTGATAACCTAACAAAGTTAAACCATTTTTAAATTACAGGTGCACTATTACTCATCTTGTCTCTCTAATGTAACTCTAATGTACTTCTACTTTGGTAGAACCTACATTGCAGATAAAAGGTTTGACAAGTGTTTAAATATGGATGGCATGTTAACTTTAAATTTTATGTGAGGGATCTTGATTGATTTTAATTTTTCAATTAATAGATCTCATCATACATCTTGTATCACATACTCATGTAACGTCATACATAGCATCTCATACATGCATATAATAAACGATTCACAAGATAATTAATCTAGATTGATCTTCATAAGCCAATATGAAGATCACCGTCATTCTAGGTAGTAATGCGCCTCCATGATGTCGATTTGACCACCAATTTGCGATAGACACCTAGCTCCTCCATCATCATGGTCAGACGCATGACTTCAAATAGTTTACATTGTCTTTGTTTTATTACAAAAATTAAAATAAATACTACTAATAATAAAACAAAAACGGTACAAACAAGACGATAATAATTACAACCCTTGTAAAACAACAATAATAACCTGTCAATCACATTGGTCAAAAAGGCCATACTGTGCACCATGTGAAGCAACACAACATGCAAAATATATCATGTTATCATATAACATAAACAATTTGCATTAAAAGAAATAAATTATAATAGGCGTGTGTTTAAAACCAATTAAATTCATATGCTATGCGTAGTCAAGCTACGGCGCTCCGCTAGCCTGCTAGGGCTAAGTGGTCGGGGGTCGCCTCGCTGGCCTGTGGCAGATCCCTAGAAATTTTTTTTTTGCTAGGGTTTTAAATTAAAAACGAATTTCCTTATCAGATAAGGAAACAAATTTATATCATTCTATATTTAAAACGCTTTTAAATAGTAACAATTTAAATTAAAATCCTTATCAAATAAGGAAACGAATTTATTTATATTATTATATATTTAAAACTCTTTTAAATAATAACAATTTAAATACGAATTTCCTTATCAGATAAGGAAACGAATTTATATTATTATTTAAAACCCTTTACAAATTATTTCCTTATCTAATAAGAAAATATAACAAATTAATTATTTGTTATAATTTAAATCACGAATTTAAACTTTCTCAAAATTAAATTCGAATTTAGATAACAACTAATTGTTGTTTGTAAATTAAAATAATCTCATCATTTTAAATTACACATAGGGCTAATTTTCGCACCACCATAAACAATCATTGATAATTTTTATATGAATTCAGTCCATGTATTAATCTGATTAAGACAAAGACAGAATCATATAACATGCTATTAAACACTTTAATGGCAATATCCCATTCGATTCACCTATATTAACGAACTTTTTAGGTTTTGATTCAATCAATTAATACCCACCAAAACTGTCACAGAACAAGTCCTCACATGCACGTCCAGCAACTGATTTATATATTCAAAAAAACGAAAACATGCCGTAATCATATACATCACATACATATGATCAAATATGGCATTATCGATTTTTATGAAAACACAAGTGGCCTGATACCACTAAGGTAATGTGATGAATATCCAATCCGACGAACATAAATGCAAATGGAATTTATAAAATTTTTATCCCTTAACCCACCAAAGATCACATGCGTTTCATAAAAACTGAAGGAAGGGTAAACGAAACTTACCTCTTGTAGATCGATTCGTCAAGCCTTCAAAGTTTGCGTCTTGGTGTGTTCGGATCTTCAAAGGTGCTGCCTTTCTGAAAAGCGATCACCCTCTACAAGTATCCACACACGAACAAAAATAAACGATCTTTTGAATGCTAGTCTTCGCTCGCCTCTCAAAACGAAATTAGGGTTTCTCTTCTCTCCTGCTTTTAGGTTGGTTCACTTGTGAAAGACAACTACACACATAAACATATATGTCTCTACATATTTATATAAGTCTTCTAGTGGTTTCACTAAACATGAATTTATTATATATTTAAAACACTTTTAAATTTAATAATAATTTAAATTCAAATCCTTATCTCGAGCAAGGAAACTAATTAAATATTTAACCATAACCGTAACCATAACCGTTATGTAATAAACGAATTTATTATAGAAAATCATAACCGTTATGTAATAAATGAATTTATTGGCGTAAAACTATAATCCGTTATGTAATAAACGAATTTATTACGTAAAACCATAACCTATGTGTAATAAACGAATTTATTACGTAAAACCATAACTCGTTATGTAATAAAATGAATTTATTATAGAGAGTGAAACCATAACCGTTATTATTTGTTCTTAATGTGCGACCCTATAGGTTCAATTAACATTGGCAGTAGGCCCAAATCACATTTTGATCCTACAAGTCATAAGTGGCCTCTAGCAAGACATTATGACTACCCAAGTTAAATGAAAAGCTCATGATCCGAGACAACCCAATATAGCTAATGACATAACTTTGTCTCATGATATCTTGATAGAATATAAGGTAATGGACAAAGTCAACCTTATATCGCTCTATCTTTGATTACCTCGAAACCCAATTAGACCGACTAAACAAATGACATTGATCTCCGTCAATTCATTTTTGAGCACGGCCATGCATTTCTCGCCTCAATTGTCGAGGGGACCCGTAGATATCTCTGGCAATAAGAGGGACAAATTCCATCTTAACGCTCATATCTCACTTCTACATAATTCTTATTATGTTCAAGTATAACCTTTATAGTCATCCGACAGCATAACGTGCTTCGATTATATCAAAACACAATATTCCTTGGCGTTGAGAACTATAGCGATCTCAGTCAAAGGATTTAATGACACACCATTAGAGATTAACTTATGACTTTGATCCATGTATTATCTCAAGATTCGGGTCTCGGCCCAATATTTGTTCTCAACAAATATATAAAATTTGATTTGTATCTCATACACATATTCATCCTATGAATATCAATCAAACTTTATACTATCTTAATTCATTGTTATTCCCATAACACCGATTAGGGACATTTAGAATAAATTAATAATATTATTCAAGGACATTATATATAATAAACATGCAAATCATCATAATAATAAATTCTCATAAATAAATAAAATACTACGCCATACACAGCCTAGAAAGCACTATTGCTAACATCCATTGTGGCCAGGAAGGCCATTTCATTAGGGAGGCCCTGCCCACTTGTTTTATGACATCATGAGCTCGCTTAGCTACCCCAAGCACTGCAGACGAGCACTCATAAGTCATCTGGGAGAGATTCCTGGCGCAGGGGCCATCACAAAACCAGAGGGTAGAGGGTCGTGGTAGAGGTAGGAGGCAAGGTCTCAGTGGATACACAGAGCCCCGCACTCAGCCGCAGTGTATGTCGTGGATTCAAGAAGATGCGTATGCAAACCCGACGTGGTCACTGGTATTATTTCTATCCTTGAACATGATGCATATACATTAGTGGACCCAGGAGCTACGCATTCATTTGCATCGAAGCCATTTTTATATTGTTTTCAGATAGAGACCCGACCATTAGAGGGTCGTATGAGAGTTTCCCTTCCAGCTGGAGATCCGTTACTCATGCATTAGTAGCTGTGAGATAATGTAGTTCCTGATTGAGGGACAGAGTTCCCAAATGGATTCAGGAGTTTTGGATATGAGGGACTCCCGATGTGGTTCTCGTATGGATTGGTTGTCTCGCCATAGAGCCACATTAGATTGTTATAAAAGGAAGTAAAGTCAATAGGCCGGTGGAAATTGAGGTAAAGATCGTGGAATAAGCGTAGAGTTATTCCTTCTGGGCATGATCTCACCACATGGCAAATAAGCAGAATACCGCAGAAAGGATGTCGTGGTTATCTAGCTTATGTGGTGAGACAGGAAGGACTCGGATGAGGATATTGATGAAATTCAAGTTGTTAGAGAGTTCTATATGTGTTTCCGTATTTATATTGCAGATTACTTGTTATAGGTGGAGTTCACCATTGATTTGATTCCAAGATCGAGCCCATTTCCATTCCTCCTATAGGATGGCTCCCGCAGAGTCGAGGAGCTTTAAGGCCCAGCTTAGAAGAGAGTTGTTGAGTAAGGGATTCATTAGACCAAGCATATCCCCAATGGGAGCCCAGCTTCTCTCTTGTGAAAAAGAAAGACGGGAGTTCATGGCCAGGTATAGATTACGTGCACCAACGTAGTTACCACGCAATCGCATCCACTCCCTAGGATTGATGAGTTATTTGATCAACTCCAAGGATCTCGAGTATACCCAAGATAGACTTGAGGCCTGGGTATCACCTGAAGGTGCAGGAGAGCGATACCTAAGATCGTATCTCGTGACACGCTACGTGCATTATGAGTTTTCGTGATGCCATTTGGTTTGACTAATGCCCCAAAGAATATTTATGGATTTGATGAACCGGTATCTATAAATTCAGATTTGGATAGGTTCGCCATAGTTTTTATTGATGATATTCTAGTGTATTCGTAGCTTAGAGGAACATTCCTCGAGCAACCTAAGGATTGTGTCAAGGTAACTTAAGGAGATAGCTTATATGCCAAGTTGAGTGTCGGGCTTTTGGTCGACAAAGTGGCATTTCTAGGTCATGTGGATTTCGCCCTAAGGGGTTGGAGTGTGGATCCTCATAAAATAGAAGCAAGTGGGTAAATTGGAAACCACCAAAGAATGTGTCGAGGTCGAGCTCTCGGGTTTAGCAGGTATCAGTAGAAGTTTGTCATGGTTTCCAATATAGCGTTCTAATCACCAAATCGACAAGGAAAGATGTCAAGTATGATTGGTAGATGCTCACAACAAAGTTTCGAAGAGTTGAAGGATAGATTGACTTTAGCTCCAGTTCTAGCTTTACCCAACGGGAAAGATGGATTGGTGGGTTTATGTTGATGCTTCCAGCAAGGCCTTGGTTGTGTTTTGATGCAGAATGATAGGGTGATTGCAGATATGCCTCGTGACAATTTAAAAGAAGCATGAGGAGAATTACCCACACACCCACTTGGTGAAGCTAGTGCCAATGCGGTTTGCCTGTAAAATATGGAGACATTATTTATATGTGGTGTTCCTTCTTGTAGAATGAACATTTACGCATCATAAAAGTCTTCAATATATTTTCACCCAAAAGAGTTAAACCCGGAAGCAAAGAAGCATGGCTCGAAGCTGATTAAGGACTACGACCGCATTCATCGAGTACCATCCAGAAAAAGCTAGCGTCGTGAAAGGCATGCCTTGAGTAGGCGAACGTATAGCGCCTTATGGTCTCACATGATCGCTATCTTCCACCGTTGGTGGATCCAGAGCTTTAGGGTGATATTGGAGGTTGAGGATTCGTGGAGCCTTGTTAAATAATGCTTTTATGTTAGACCACTCCTAGTGGATCAGATTCTAGCAGGGAAATCGCAGGATCCACAGATGATTAAGCTCAAAGAAGAGATAGAAAAGGGAAAGAAAGCAGAGTTTCAGATTAGAGATGATGGCATGATGTTCAGAGGTCGTGAGAATGCAAAGCAAAGTATGGCGAACTGAAGAGAGAAATTATGGAAGAAGCACATTCATCTGCGTATGCTATGCATCCATGTAGTACCAAGATGTATAGAACTTTGAAAGAACATTACTGGTGGAATGGGATGAAGAAAGAGATTGTGAGTTTCGTTTCTAGGTGCCTAACCCGCCGCTGTGTGTGAAGCGCAGTAGCATCGGGGAGTCTGAAGATACATGGCTCCCTATTCCAAAGATGGAAATGGGAAAAGATTACTATGGATTTTAAGTACGTGTCTTCCACCTGACTCAGAGAGGCAACATGATGCGATATGGGTACAGCTGATCGCTTGACAAAGTCCCGCTTCATTTTCTACCGCTTAATGTTAAGGATTCATCGAAAAAGTCACAAGTGGTATGTAGATGATAGTGAGACTACATGGGGCTCTGTTGATAGTGTCGATCGAGACCACGTGTTCACATCCGTGTTTTGGCCTAGTTTGCAAACAAATAAGTAGGGTACTCAATTTTACATTTTAGCACAGCATTTCATCCTCATACGGATGGCTAGTCAGAGAGGACTATTCAAACGTTAGAGGATATGCTGAGAGCTTGTGTGATGGAATTCAAAGGAATTTGGGATACTCACTTAGCACTGATGGAGTTTGCCTACAACAATAGCTATCAGGCCAGTATAGATATGGCTCCATTTGAGGCACTGTATGGTAGGAAATGTAGGACTCCAGCAGTCGACGAGGTTGGTGAGAGAAGACTATAGCAGCCCCGAACTAGCACATCACTTCGTAGAAAGTGAAAGTTGTTCGTGATAACTTGAAGATAGCAAGAGATAGACAGAAGTTAAGGCGGACAACCGTCGTAGAGACTTTGCACAGATAGGTGACCAAGTCTTTTTGAATATTTCACCTTGGAAAGGTGTGTTGAGATTTGGGAGACGAGGCAAGCTTAGTCCGAGATACATTGGACCTTATGAGATTGTGAGCAAAGTGGGGCCAGTAGCTTATAAGTTGAAGTTACCCCCGGAGTTATCAAGGATTCATGATACATTCCATGTGTCGATGTTAAGGAAATATATCCGAGATCCTTCACATGTATTGAGAGAGCAACCAAAGGCGCTTAAAAGAGAACTCGACTTAAGAGATACCCGCAAGTGCATTGTAGATCGCAAGGTCAGTGTTGAGGAGTAAAGTGATTCCATTAGTTAAAGTCTTATGGAAGAATCATGAGAGAGAGGCCTACTTGGGAGCCGTAGGCCTGTGATGTTAATCACAATACCTCCTCAATTATTTCTAATGAGGTATGTTCCTTTCCTTTCTTTTTGGAGTTTAGTTTATTCATTTCGAGGACTCTAAATGTCTTAAGGAGGGAGGATTTTGTAACACTCCGTCCCGAGAGTGTACAACAAAGTGATACGACATCGTAGGGGGGTGTATAAGAGCACTAAGTGTCACATTGTAGTATTTTAGAGACTAAATTGAGGAAATGATAAATTATGGAACCCGGAATTTTGGTACTAGAACAAGGATACAATTGTAATTGACCATAAAGGACATGTAAGTCATAAAATGAGTTGAGATGGGCAATAATACAAATTAAACAAGTTACAATTGAAAAATTAAATAGATGAGGGCTAGTTGCAATTAATGAAAAGTTGATATTATAAAAGAGGGAAATAAAACCAAAATTTCATTTTTGGTCTCAAAGTTTGCCCTAGCAAAACCGTAGGAGGAGAAGGAGAGAGCCAAGAGGAGGAAGAGAAGGAAGAAGAAGGAGGAGAAGAAGAAGATCAAGGTATGTTATGTTGTCTTAGAATCAAGTGAATTTTTGGATTCCTAGAGTTTTAGCTTGGAGAATAGATGCTCCTTTGGTCTAGGTTTTGTGCAAAGATCACATAAACCTTTGAATTGTTGGGGTTATGAGAGTAAAACCCCAATTGGGAGAAAATAAACATGGAATCATGAAATTATGTGGTTTTATAAAGAATTGGTGGACCTTAGGTAGAGTTCTTGCATTTTCACCTAGGGTTTTGTGGTTTGAGGTACCAAAGCACCAATTCAAGTGTTATGAAGTTGTTTGTGGATTATTTCCATGATAAGTCTTGAGGTGTTAAGAATTATAGAAGTTGTATGAAGTGTATTGGTAGCAAAAGTGGCAAAAATAACAAAATCAGGGCAAATTTCAGAAGGTGTACCGGTACATGCCAACAGAATGCAACAAGGTGTACCAGAGGTCAACATGTACCGGTACATGCCAACAGAATGCAACATGTACCGGTACATGTTCAGGGTGTACCGGTACATGTGTGCCCAAAATGCCCAGAATGCTATGTTTTTGTGTAATTAAGCTCGAATTCGTACACCGATAGTTTAGGAACCTTAGGAAATGATTAAGAGAGGTTCAAATAAGATTAGAACTCGACGAAAACGTAGCGTACCTCGCCGCCTCGGCGAAGCGAATCGTTGAGCGTGATTAAGTCTAGGAAGTATGTTAAGTTATGGATTACGTAAGCGATTAATATATCGTCGTATTCGTTTGAGTTGTAGGTTAAAAAGCAAAGGCGGGAATAGTGTGGAACTATGCTCAAGCTTAGCAAGCAAAGAGGTGAGTGTTCTAAACTCATTTTCCAAATACTAGTGTATTATTATAATTATAAACCTGCTTATTGACGGTATTTCATGGTTTTGATTGCAAACCATTTTCAAGAAGCAAGCAATGAATTAGAAATCAAGAAAATGGTTTTGAGTTAAACCATTTTTGAAAAGTAAGCAAATGGTTTTGAATAATTAAACCATTTTTCAAGCAAGCAAGCAAGCAAATGGTTTTAAATTGTAAAACCATTTTTCAAAAAGCAAGCAAGCAAAGAATATTTGCGAAAACAGGCCTTCCCTAGTTCTAAGCAAGCAAACCGGTCAGAGGTATTCCGTACGTGCACGGTGGAGTTAGGATCTCATACATGCATTGTAGTTTTGCCTGGTCGGCAAACTTAGGTCATACATCATGCATTTAAAGGAGACCGTGGCACGCACAGGAGTATATAAGGTTATGAGCTCTAACTAAATTATGGTGATGGCGACCCAGGTCAATTCCACCATATTTACCTGAAAAAGGTGATGCGGATAAAGGTCCTTCCAAATCGCCCAAGCCGATGCACAAAGCCCTGCAGGTTCACTAGGGTACAACAAGGGGGAAATAGGGCCTCCAATGGTTGATGTTTTATAAGCATGATATATAGTTTTGAAAAATCAACCATTGGTTCACGGTCGCCAAGGCTTCCGTAGAGTTTTAAAGCAAACAAGCAAAAGAAATTTTGAGAAGTTTTATAAACCTTCTAAGCAAGCAAGCAATAAGAGTTTTATAAGCTCTTAAAGAAAAGCAAAACAAAGCACAAGCAAGTAGTAAAAGTTTTATAAACTTTTAAAAGCAAGTAAGTACAAAAGCAAGTAAGCAAAGAAAAGTTTTAGAAACTTTTAAAGCAAGCAAAGCAAGTTAAGCTTTTGGAAAATAATTGTAAAAGAAAGTTTTACATTTTTGAGATGTTTTCTGGAAAAGCAAAACCTTTTATAAAAGCATACACTCACTGAGCTCGTTTAGCTCACTATTTTCCATTTTAAAAACTATTTTCCGTGCATGTGCACGCAAGACTGGAGCACAATAGATTTGTCTCGACATCAGACAAGTAGCCGTTTTTAAGAATATTATGTAAGGAAAAGACTTTGAAAATGTATAATGGAACATATGTATGTACATAGTTTATTGTTGTGAGAATGTGTTGGTATGCTGGTTGCCATATTTGGATATAGTGTAAATTGGATGTATACAGGATTTGGAATTATACAATATGCAAACCGCCATGTCAAGTTTTTACGTTAAGATTTTACCAAATCCTAAGTTATAAATAAAAAAGAAAAATTTTTATAGAGGTTTAAGAAAGCAATACGGCTTCGCTCACAGTATTTCCTTAGTCGTTAGGAGGTAACGGCCGGGGATTTCGTGGAGGCTATGACACCCGCCGGTCCGTAGGGTGGGGGTGTGTCATACATAGCCTTTAGGCTCTAAATAATACAAATACGAAAATTCTCTACCTCTTAGAGTTTAACGAAACACTAAGCTTTTGGTACCCACGCGTAGCTCTCGTCGCATAGACCAGTTTTACCTTCTGCTCTTACGAAAATTTACGATCCTATTTTCATTGATCTGAGAGAGAAATTTCTCTCTCTAAATTTTCTCTCTCCTCACGCCCTCATTCTCTCCATTCTCGTTCCCACTGCCTGTCCGTCTCCCTTTATGACTTTTATGTTTTTTTTTTAATTATTATTATTATTTTCCTTTCCTTATTATTATTTTGATATATGACTTATATTTTCTTATTCGGGTCCGTTTCTACCCCAAAAATTTTTATTTATTTTTAGTTCAATTATTTTAAATGAACTTTAACTGTCATTTTTCCTCGACTGAGATTTGCGAAACTCGTCCCTGAAGTCACTAGCGGCTTATCACCCAGAAATTCGTAAAATATTCCTACTATCTCAGAATTCGACGAAACTTTTCTGAGTCACTAGATTTCACGAGATGAATTTAACGGCACAATCCATTTCGTCATCCGAGATCTAAAGAATTTTCTAGGCTTCCCTGAACCATTCTAGCAATTTATTATTATTATTATTATTATCCTTTTGAAATTCCATAATTTGTACTTTCACCCCTCCACTTTCTTTAATTGTAAAAGTGTCACAATTCTTTAAAAATGTTACAATTTCATCCTTAAAAACAACTTTCAAAAATACTACTATGGCACTCAAATAATTAAGGAAGCCCTTGGTGCACATATGCGACCCTACAGTTACACATACCGTACACCCTCTCGGGATGGGACGTTACAATATCAGATCTTTTATTGAAACGGAATATTGCAATGTATACACCTAATTAAGCATAACCTCGCTGTCTAAACTCCCATAATTTTTGTGTGACAATCTCGCTTGCATGTACCAAGCATATAGAGATATACCTTACTTCATTTTTACCTATTGTCCTTTTCTACAAAGAAATCGCATTGAATATATTTCCTCCACAAATCTAGTCTAATTATTAACATATTAAATCACTGCCCATGATGTAAACAAATGAGAGTTCTAGTAATAAGAAACGACTAGAACCTTGTTCATCCATTTTCTTTGTCCTCTAATAATACATAACTTTCTACTTTGTCGGTTTACTTTTGTTGTGATGATATTTGTGCAATATATCTACTATTTTAAAATTTCTAATATGGATTTTTAATGTCGAACACTTAAGAGGTGTCTAGAACATATATTAAACACTTTAAGAGGATTATAGTACTCTAATGCCAAATAATCCCTAAAATATTTGAAACCTTAGTATTGAACATTTTATATAGTGTTCACCCCTGAAAGCTCAAAACGGTAGTAAGTGCATTGATGTAATATTGTTTGTATCAAATTCGCCGTGAAAATCTAAATTTTTCGAAAATGGTAGCCGGTCATTTCGCCGTACTTGAAATTTTTCTGATCTCGGATGACGAACAAACTCTCACCATTGAATGTTCTTCGCAGGTTCGAGCACACGCCGACTCGCCGGATTTTCCTTCGAGATTAGTCAATTCTCACGCTTTTCTGTTGCAATCGGGTGTCGAAAGTGTCGTAAAATCCATGTTACGTAGAGAGATATGATGCGACAAAGTCACTTACTACACGTACTCCACACATGTTGCATGATTAGTGAGATGACGGGAGATGAATGGCTTAGATAGCATGTGTCAAAATCTCAAACTAAAGGACGTAACGGGGATTAATTGAAAAGGTGCAGAATAAGACAAAAGAAGAATAGTCTTCTTCTTTCCCAATTAAAACAAAAACGTGCAGTAGGTGTGAGATCCAGATTTTAGAGAGAGAAAGATAGTGACTTTCCTAGATTTCTCGCTGCATTCTCGAGTTTTTCGACGGAAAGCAAAGAGTTGACTATCGCGGCAAAAGCCTACGGTGCGGGCAACATTACGTAGTTCGGTTGTCCTCAGCAGGATCTTTCCTACTTGGTTTATTCTTTGGCTAAGAGCCATTTTTATAAATGGGGATTTGTAGAGGCCTGAATGGCCGTGTTTTCGGTCTCAAAATCTTTGAACTGAGTGGAGAAATCCCCATTGTGTGGCCGTGAACAGTGCCGGGCCTAGGGTTTCACTGTTCATGTAATTATTTGTGTGATTTTGTGTGGTTTGGGTGATTCAGAATGAATTGCTTGATTGGTTAATTAGCCCGTGTGAGCTAATTTTGGTGTTATTGTTGTAAATTGTATAACATGATTTATGTGAGTTAATTATGTTAATATATGACAAATATATTAGCATGAATTGTTTGAAATGGCATAATGCATTCCATATGCAATCGGGCACCTAGATGGTAGGTGCGAGTGCATGACACATGAAAGAAAATGAAAGAAAAGTGAAAACGGCTAGAAAGGGAATTCCCCAAAGAAGATTTTTCAAGACCGCTTGAGAGTGGTCCAATAGCTCATCCTCGTAGGCACTCCATGACTCGGCTCGGAAAATTATTTAGCAATTCACCTCGGAGGGTAGTCCAATATATTTACCGAAACTCGGTAGTGTGTTTTCAAGAACAAAAAGTTTTTGTTTTGAAAAACTATATTTTGCTCGCATTCGCTTAAGTATCGTGTGAGTGAGCCTGCCAAGACTCGGCATACGAGATCGGGCATGTAAACATTCAAGTACGATCATGTATTTGCTTGAGTGTGATCGGGTTGCCGCGACATGTGCACTTAGCGGAGTAAACCCATGGTGAAAAATTATCACTACTAGGCTTTGCTCACCTCCGCCGAGGGATCATTATTTCAGGCATGTGTTATGTCCAGAGGACGACGCTCACTAGAGGCCGCGTTTTAGAAGAAATACCTATTGTGGCTTTGGCATTCATTTTGTATAACATGTATTAAAACTTTTAATTTTGATATATGTTTTGGTTAAGAGTAATGTAATAACTCTTGAACTATTGTTATATAGTTGAGATATATTTTGGGAGTATTGATGCATGGGCCCAAGTGGCCATTTTTACTCGCACGTGGACCCGGTGTGGTCGTTGTAAAATATTGGGACAGGTTGTATCTTGGGTAGAGCTCCCCGTACAAAGAAGACTCTGCCCGATTTTCGTGAGTGGTGTCGAGCTACCCGACATCCACGAGTATTCCGCAAGTTGACGGATTGTCAACGGACCCCGGGAAATAAATGCCAAATATAATTTCATCCATTTTACCAAAATTATTTTAATAACGATGCAACTTATGCCTATGTACATCACCTACAATGCAATTTATTTCTTTCATTAACTTGTCTATGCATATGTAGAACCTAAACCCCACCAGAGATTTGCTAAAATGTGGCAAGATCCACGAACAGGCTCTCGGCCCCATGTCCTTTCTAGAATTCTCTTGTGGTTCCATCCTTAAACACTAACACCAATGTTGAGTCCACTGTCTTCAGGAATCAATCGGTACGACTATATTAATTCCAATGGACTTAATCATGGTTTGGCTATTACCAATTGTTATTAATAGATAAAAGTTTTTGCTTCAACTCATATAATGGTGAGCGCATTATACCATTAGTCCATCCAAATATGTTTTAATGTCATTTGTTTGTAGTCCGACAGCCAACAAGGAAGGGTGGGGTCAATTCTAGACAAGTTTATAGGTTTACTCATGAAATCAACAACAGTAATTAGATGATTCAGACGCATATTTACAAGCAGAACAAAATATCATTTGAATCAAAAGGAGACAAAATTGAAATAATACAAGAGTTCTATTCTCCTTGCATCGAAATCAACACAAACTCCTATGGTTCCCAAAATAAAAGATAAAGGCAAAGGAAAAGAAAATCGAAATAAACTTGTCTTGGTTTGAGTAGAAAATGAGAAATTAGAGGGAAAAGAGAAAAGGAGAAAGGGGGGAAACCAAATAGGAAAGGGGAAATTTTTTTTCTCCTTTTACAGTTGTACACGTCAATAGGCTAGTCTTTAAATATTTAAATTTCAAATACAACATCCAATTTTATGGTGAATAATGAAAAGTTTTTAAATACTTCAAAAATTGATAACATAAATAAGAATACATATTTTTTAATGTTATTAAGGTAGGTATATATCATGAAGATAAATATTTTAAAATATATCTTAAAGTCTTTTAATATGTTTATATATTTAAAAAAAATTGGTAAAAAAAAATTTATTACATATAAATAAAAGTTTAATTATAGTTTTAATTTCTAAAAAATTATTACATACAGGGTAACTAAATTACTATTTATTTTCCTTTAAAAAAATTACCATTTATTTTGATTTATTTAAGTAATTAACATTAATTATTAAAAGTTGTGTTAATAATTTATTTTAACACATTTATTTTATTTTATTTTATATTTTTAAAAGATATGTTTTTAGTTGGTCTTAAAATAATTTACAATCTAAAATTAAAAGGATAAATATAAAAATAAATAAATGTTAATTTATGATCATTTTGTATAATAATAATATATGTATACCAATTATAATTATTATTTTATTTCTTTAACAAATAAAATAATCCAATGACGATTTAAATAAGTGTCCTTCAATATAGATTACCTTCATTACATAAGTGTCATTGATATATCTCGGTTACAAAGAATAATAAATTAAAAGAAAACGAACAAAATAAACAGAACGAAGTTATCAAGTTTTCAATATCATATCAAGTCTCCCCAAAAACAATGACATAAGGTGATATTTATAGGCACCAACAGAAAACCCTAATAGACAAATCTAAAAAGTACGATTAAATAAATAATTAATAATAATAAAAATCATCATTGGACTTGGGCTTTGTGACGCCCCATCTCGGGGTCCCAAGCGACCACCTCACAACCTCATGGAACTCCGAAATACCCCATTTCATGAGACCCATTAACGCGAGTAAAGGCCACATTGGTCTACATACATCCCTACTCGCCAAAATATAATCGACTCATATTAAAAATAGTTTCAAGAGGTTACATCACTTTTAACACAAAACATTTTATTAAAACTTATTCAATAATATATATATACATAAAGCGTGAATCAAGGCCACATCCGCCCGTCTCATAATCCCGGGCCTCTAAGGAGCGCCCGTCTCCGAATACTCTCCTGACCAAATAATTTTTCTCTCGATAGGGTGAGTAATGCCCAAAAGAGGGGATGATCCCCCTACATGGGTTACTCCCACCTAAGTGCTCATGCAATGGAAAACACACATGTCTGGGCAATTCATGATTCCACTGAATGTCTACATGCCTGTAATGACACCCCAAAACCGGTGTCTCTGCTGATAACTCACAACTCATGAATATTCAGGATGTCGGGTAAACCCATCACTGACAATCGGGCGTAGCCCCCTTTACTTTGAGCTCTACCTGAAGCGTACAAACATGTTCAACAATTAACAATGACTACACAGGTCCACATGCGAGTAAAATAATGGCCACTCAGCCCCGCATCAATACCGCAAAATGCATCAACTATATACACAATAACAAGAGTTAATAAATTACTTTTGATTCAACATATATTAAATGTAATACCCTCTAATACATGTTATACAAATGACAATGCCAGTTTCACAACTCGACTTTCTTCTAAACGCGGCTCCATAAGTGAGCAATCATTCCTCCTCAGACACTCCTTGTATCCGAAATAGTGATCCTCGACGGGTGAGCAAGCCCAAGAGTGATAATTTTCACATGGGTTACTTCCCCACCTATGCACATATGTCATGGCAAACAATCACACTTAAGTAAATACATGATCCTACTTGAATGTCTACATGTCCATTCCCATGTCTCGAGTCCTCACCAACTCCCTCACACATGCCTAAGCCAAATGCGAGAAAAATACAGTTTTCAAAACAAAAGCTTTTTGTTCTTGAAAACACACTACCGAGTTTCGGTAAATATATTGGACTACCCTCCGAGGTGAATATGTTGGATAACCCTCTGAAACAATCATGTGGGCCCTCCCCACGGCGGAATTGTCGACAATCTCCCAACATAATTTCGAAAAATCTTCCGTCGAAATTCCTTTCACAAACATTTTTCCTTTTATTTTCTTCATGTCATGCACCCTCACTTTAATATTCTAGGGTGCCCCCAAAGGCATATGGAATGCATTGCGCCAATCTCATAACTCATGCTAATATATAAAACATGTATATATCAACATAATTAATTCACACAATACATGTTATTAAATTCACATCAATAACACCAAAATTAGCTCACATGGGCTAATTAACAAATACAAGAAATTTATTTTGAATCACTCAACATCATAAAAAATTCATTAATTAAATCACGCGGAATGCTGAAACCCCGGCTGGCAATCGTTCACCCGCCACAATAAATAGGAATTTTCTCCACTTGCTCAATGTTTCAGACCGAAATTACGGCAACTGGTGTCTCAATATTCCCAACTACTGGCATGGCTCTAGTAAAAGAATAACACAAGTAGGAAAATATCCCTACCTCTTGGAGTTGTCAGAACTCCACCAAATCGGTGTCCACGCGTAGCCCTTGCCACGTAGATCGACTTTGCTTCTTGCTCCATTGAGAACCGACGATCCGAACGACCGGAAATCTAGAGAGAATGAGCTCTCTCTCTCTCTAAAACCTCAAATATTAGCTTACTGCACCAATTTCCAGCCCTCTGCCCGTTTTTGTGTTTTAATGGAGAAGATGACTATTCTCCATTTTGTCTTATTCAATTAATATTTTCTGTACCCTAATGTAGTCCCGTCTCGATTTTTGACACTCTAAGACAATCTCATCTAAACACCTATCATCTCTCTAATCACGCAACACGCGTCACACGAAAGACACGTAGCAGCGACTTTCATTCACATCACACGCCTTTCAAGAGTTCGCTTACTCAAGACCTGACACTCGTGCCTCGAAACGTGAAATTCCGACTATCTCGGAATTCGACGAAATTCGACGTGGTATCTAGATTTCGCGAGACTATTACAACGGTGAAGTCCGTTTTGTCATCCAAGATCTAGAAAAATTTCGGGTTTTGACCGAAATTACCATTTTACCCTTTTTCATAAAATTCGAATTTTCTCGGGTTTTACACCCAATCCCATGTCTCGAGTTCTCACTGACTCCCTCACACATGCTTATGCCATGTATGACAACCGTTTCCAAACAAAATATTTTTTTTATTTATGGGCAACCCTCCGATATAAATACGTTGGACAATCCTCCGAGGTGAATTTGTTGGGTAACTCTCCTAAACACCATGGTTCTCCGATACGTAAACGCTTCTGGATTTAATTCCCCAACACATTTTTTTGGACAACTTTCCGATATAATTTTTATTATTTTGGACAACTCTCTGATTTATTTCATGTCATGCACTCACACCTATTGTTCTAGGGTGCCCCGGTGCATATGAAATGCATTATGCCATTTTTCCATACAACACATGTTAATATATCAAGCATGCATATATTAACAAAAATTACCGTACAACAACATGTTATTCTTCATGGAAATAACACCAAAATTCCATTCATGCGCCAATAAAATTCACAATTCATTGGTACTCGCCCAAAGCATCATAACACACAACAGACCACCAAAAGGCGCTTCCAACCCAACCTGGTCATTCGAAACTACTCCAAAATTTCTCCCTGATCCGGCATCGAACGCCGCCAACCTTAATCATCGAATATAACAGGTTCTTAACAGATCGGGCAAGAGAAATTCATCACCCGGAAGTTGAAATAATCACAACTCGCAGCTCAGTGGAAAATCTCATCTTTGATCGCGATCACATCACCGGAATTAAGAGGTATGACACACTCTGCAATCACTCCCTGACTCCAAACCGATTGGGAGAGCTTAAGTCAAGAGGACTTGTTCTCTTATGCCACATGTCAAGCCACCATTGGTTGGCTTGGATTTCCTTGTCCACTTATCCCTTTACTTTGGGATTTTCATCAAATGGCATCATGCCATGTGTCCACCCATGGCCCACACTTGAGCTCATGTTTTACCACTGGCACATGACACGCGTACCCTTGAGCCACTCAAAATGTGCCAGTGTCTCGTACCACCCCGGGTTGCCTCGAAAAACGCGGGAATTCGACCGCTCCTGACCGACTAAATTCGACGTAGCGCAGAAATAGATTTCATGGCATAATTCCACCATGAATCGCTTCATCATCCGAGATCTAAAAAAATTTCGGATTTTGACTGAAATTACCATTTTACCATTTTTCAGAAAATTAGAATTTTCTCGGGTTTTACAGGCTTCCTATCTTGTATAGGCCTAGATGTGGGCCTACTCCATGCCCTATCATTCCCTTGGGATCCAACAACGAAGAATCCAAATGTCGAATACCATCCTCATGTATCCAAGTAGCATCAAAATCCAGACGATCATGCCATTTGACAAGGAAACGACGAAACCACCATCTTTAAAAGTCACAAACTCATCATCAAAGATAATATCCACCATCTCCTTAGAATACTATAACGAAGGCATAGTGGGCACACCTTTGCTAGCTTCACCTGCAGACACACTAAAAGGCAAAGTAGAAGGCTCAAAAGTGCCTTGGTAAGGTAGCAAATCCTCTACATTGAAAACAGGGCTAATATCCATGTCATTAGGCAAATCAAGAAGATATGCATTAGATCCCAGTTTACGAATGATAGAATAAGGACTCATGGCTCTTGCATAAAGTTTTTTTGAAAACATTTTTGGAATTTTTTTCAGGACGAATGCAAACCATCATATTCACTAACATTAAATTCCTTAGATCTATGATGCACATTAGCAGCCAGTTTATACTCTTCATTACTTATAGAAATCTTTCAGCTAATCTCATCATGTAAGTCATGGATGTGTTTTGCAAAGTTTTATGTAGGTTCAAACACACGCATGTGAGGTGGTAAAGGAACAAGATCAATGGGTGTGCAGGGTGAGTAGTCATTAACAATTTGAAAATGACTTTTACTAGTTGAATGGTTAACAAAATTGTTATAGGCAAACTCAGTTATTGATAAAATTAAATCTCAAACACCTTGTTTTACCCTAACCAAACACCTAAGCATATCACCCAAACTACGATTAACAACCTCAGTTTGACCATCAATTTGAGGATGAAAAGCAGATGAAAATTTCAAAGTAGTGTCAAACAATTTCCAAAGAGTTTTCCAAAAATAGATAACAAATTTCACATCCTTATCAGATACAATGGTGGAAGGCAAACCATGCAATTTAACAACTTCTCTAAAAAATAATTTAGCAACATGTGAAGCATCATTGGTTTTGTTACACGGAATAAAATGTCTCATCTTAGAAAACCTGTCAACAATAACCAAAATAGAATCATGTCCTCTAGCAGCCCTAGGCAATCCAAGAACAAAGTCCACACTAACATCCTTCCAAGGTTCATGAGGTACAGGTAAATGAGTATATAAGCAAGTGTTTTGTTTCTTAGCCTTAGCTAACTGACATGTTATGTGTTGTGCAACTATCCTAGCAACATCGATTTTTAGAGAAGGCTAATAAAATCTATCTTCAACCAATGCAATAGTTTTATCCCTCCCAAAATGTCCAGCTAAACCACCTGCATGCATCTCCCAAATTAATAAATCCCTAAATGATGTCCAAGGTATGCACAATTTAGTCACTTTAAACAAATAACTATTTTCAACAAGAAAATCAACATAGTCATGACGATTATCATTACTAACCTCATCATAAATAATATCAAAGTCAAGACATGCAAAATACTCATCTTTCAATCTATCAAACCCAATGACATGACCACTCATACGATGAAGTGTAATAGTTAATTGACTAAGTGCATTAGCAGCTTTGTTTTCAATACCAGCATGATGATTAATCACAAAAGAATATTCATTCAAAAGTTCAACCCACTTAGCATGTCGAGCATTCAATTTATTTTGTGAATTTAAATATCTTAAAGCTTGGTGGTCAGAAAACAACACAAATTCCATAGGCAACAAATAAAACCTCCAAAAACGAAGACTCTACACTATACCATAAAACTCTTTATCATATGTAGAATATCATCTTCTAGCATCATTGAGTTTTTCACTAAAAAAAACTATAGGGTGACCTTCTTGACTCAAGACACCACCAATACCTACACCTGATGCATCACAGGCAGCCTTAAAAACTTTGGTAAAATCAGGATATCTCAAAATAGGTGCCTCAGTCATTTTGACCTTGATTCTCTGAATGTTTAGCTAGCAATATTAAACCATTGAAACTCCTCATTTTTTAAACATTTTGTGATAGGAGTCATAATTATAAATCTCCAATAGAAAGAAGCTAAACCATGAAAAATACAAGTCTCAATGATAGATTTTGGTTCAGGCCACTCCCTAATTGTAAGACCCAAGAAAATTCCAATTTTCGGAAAAAGGGTAAAATGGTCGTTTCGGTAAAAATCCGAAATTTTTATAGATCTCGGATGATGAAATGCATTTCACCGTTGGAATCATCTCACGAAATTTAGCTACCATGTCAAATTTCGCTTCGACCTGCGACAGTTTACCACGCCGAGGCACGGTGCTCCGTGTCAGAAAACGACATGTGATGTGACGAAAGTCACCTAGAACATGTACTCATATGACACATGTTGCATGAGTAGAGAAATGATGGGAACGGACGACCAAGATCGTGCCACGTGTCAAAATCTAGAGGAATTGACACAAATGGCATTATTGAATTTGTTTAAATGATAATAAGACAAAAATCATGAATAGTGTCGTCTCCTTCAAACAAAAGAACAAAAACGTGCAGGAGGAAAAGAAAAGATACATAAGCTTAGTTTTTGAGGTTTTTAGGAGGAGGAGACTCTCTCTAGGTTTCCGCAACCGACCGTCTAATTAGTCGACAAGAAGGAAAGTCGCTTTACGTAGTGAGGCCTACGCATGGGCTCCGGTTTTGAGGAGTTTTAACAAAATCCGTGAGGTAGGGGTTTCATCCTACTTGAAGTTACACTTTGTTTAAGTGTTTTATGGATGTTTCGGTTGGGTTGAGGCCTTTAACGGCCGTTTGATTGGTCCCAAATCTTGGAACAGAAGTGTTGGAATTTATGAGACCCGTTGGATAGTCCGTAACAGTTTTAGGGGCTGTTTTGGGTGTTTGTGTTGTAATTTGTGAAACAAATTGTATTGTGATGTGTATGAGGCCGGAAATGACTATAAAAATTCAGGTTCACAAAGTGGAACCGATGTTGGTGAATGACCGTGAATAGTAACCTGAGGGTTTCACTGTTCACGTGAATAGTGTTCACAAAATAATTTTTGTGAGATAATGTGTTGGTTGACTAATTCAAATTGAATTGCTCGTGTTTGTTAATTAGCCCATGTGAGCTAATTTTTGATGTAATTGATGGTGAATGTGCATAACATGTTTATGTGCTTTAATTATGTTAATATACGCATGTGAATATATTAGCAGGAATGTATAGGAATTGGCATCATGCATTCCATATGCACTGGGGGCACCATAGAACAATAGGAGTGAGTGCATGAGATGGTTTCTCAAGAGAATTGTTTCGGAGGGTTGACTAATAATAATAATTATCGAAGTGTGTCCATTACAATATCGGAGGGTCGTCCATATAAAATATCAATCGCCTGAGTCTACCAATTGATATACACTGAGGGTTGTCCACTAATTAGATTATCGGAGTCGGTCCACTACTTATACTCTGAGGTTTGTTCACAGCTAAAACAAATACCTTTGTTTTGAAAATAATGCTTGCTATATTTAGGCAAGTGTGTAGAGGGAGTCGGTGAGACTCGGGACATGGTTGGTCATTTAGACATTCAAGTAGGATCACGTATTTACTTGAGTGTGTGTTTACATTGAGCATTGCATATGCACTTAGGTGGAGAGTAACCCATTTAGTGGTGATTCCACTATCGGGCATTAGCTCACTCCCGCTGAGGAATTATATTACTGTGCAATGTGGAGCGCACGAGGAGACGACTCATCCTAGAGGCCGAGTTTGAGAAGAAAGTCTGGTTGTGGCTTTGGTGTTTTAGTTGGATACATGTATCAGAATGTTTCAAACTTTTAATATATGTTGTATAAGAGTAATTTATTAACTCTTGAAACTATTGTATATAGTTGTTATATATATTGATGAGTATTGTGTATGGGCCCAAGTGGCCGTTTTTACTCATGTTATGTCTTATGATGTTGATTGGGACAAGTTAGGTACCTCGGGTAGAGCTCCCCGTATAAGGGAGACTCCGCCCGATTTTTGTGAATAGTGTCGGGTTACCCGATACTCACGAGTATTCCGCGGTTGACGGGTTATCAACGGGACCCCCGGGTCTGGGGTGTCACACTAATAACTCGAACCTTTTGGGGATCAGCTGAAAGGCCATGTTCAGACACAAGAAAGCCTAAGAAAAGCCCATGTGGTTGCATAAAAGAACACTTCTTAAAGTTAACATAAAGCTTGGCCTCTCGAAAAGTGAGAAAAACTCGTTGAAGGTGTTCTAAATGCTCTTCACTGGATTGGCTATAGATCAATATGTCATCAAAGTAAACCACCATAAATTTACCAATGAAAGGCTACAGGACATGGGTTATAACTCTCATGAAAGTACTAGGAGCATTAGATAAACCAAAAGGCATGACTAACCATTCAAACACACCATCTTGTGTTTTAAATGCAGTTTTCCACTCATCTCCTAGCCTAACACAAATTTGATGATAACCACTATGCAAATCTATCTGAGAGAACCAACTAGAACCAGCTAATATATCCAACATATCCTCAAGGCGAGGGATAGAAAATCTATATTTGATTGTGATCTTATTGATGGCTCTACTATCCACACACATTCTCCAAGATCCATCTTTCTTAGGTGTCAACAAAGCTGACACCACACAAGGACTAAGGCTATGCCTAACAAATTCTCTCTCTAAAAGTCCTATTTTCCTATTCAACTCCTCTCTCTCTTTAGGATTCATCCAATAATGTGAAAGGTTAGGCAGTTGAGAACTTGTACTCTTTTTTTTTTTTTTAAACAATGCCCATGAACAGTGCAAGAGCACTGGTGAGTTCAAACAGCTTCCACAAAGACAATGCAAAGCAGCCACAAGGCAAGATCAGCTCTTGATCCCACGCGCAGACGCCGGGCTCGTGCGCCCCGCGGCCCGCGGGGCCGTCGCCTCCCCATCCCACCCCATGCCCCATTCGACATAGGCCGAAAGCAGCTCTATTGCGATAGGAGTCCTTGAGAAGTCTGTTGTGACAGAGACTTCTCTATCGCGATAGAAAACGTTATAAAGCCTGTCGCAACATAACTCTTCTGTTGCGCGTTGGGCGCTCTGTCGTGTTCGCACTGCGTGCGCTTATCGCAACACCGAAAGCCCTTGCTGCCCAACACCCTGTCACGACACTAAATTATGACGCCCCAAAACCCAGGGGTCCATTGACTACCCGTCAACCCGCAGAATACTCGTGAATGTTAGGTAACCCGACACTATTTATGAAAATCGGGCAGAGTCTCCTTCGTACGGGGAGCTCTACCCAAATACAAACCTGTCCCAAACAATCCAATATAATCCAATATGAGTACAAATGGCCACTTGGGCCCATATACCAATGCTCATCAAATACACTAACTATATACCATAGTTTCAAGAGTTAATAATTTACTCTTATACAATATATATTAAAGGTTTAAACATTCTAATACATGTATCCAACTAGTCCTGTAAGCAAGTAATAACCCGCTTTTCTTCAAAATCGGTCTCTAAGAAGAGCCGTCTCGAACGCCCGCACCGAAAAAAATGTTCCCGATGCAGGAGCTATCGCCCAAGAGGAATCAATTCTAAATGGGTTACTCCCCGCCTATGTGCATATGCAATGCTCCAAAGTAAACACACATTCAAGCAAATTCGTGATCCTACTTGAATGTCTAAATGACCAACCCATGTCCCGAGTCCTCACCGACTCTCTCACACTTGCCTAAGCCATGTATGAGAAACATTATTTTCAAAACAAAGGTATTTGTTTTTAGCTGTGGACAACCCTCCGATATAAGTAGTGGACCGACTCCAATGTTCTATTTAGTGGACAACCCTCTCCCGATGTATATCACCTCCTTCCGTGAAACACTCCTGATATTTTATATGGATCACCTCCGATATCAGAATGGACACACTCCGATAATTATTATTATTAGTCAACCCTCCAAAACAATTCTCTCAGGAAACCACCTCATTGCACTCACTCCTATTGTTCTAGGGTGCCCTAGTGCAAATGAAATGCATGATGCCAATTCCAATACATTTTTATACGACACATGCTAATATATAAAACATGATATGCACTAACATGATTAATCCACACAAACATGTTATGCTATTTCACAATCCGACCACGAATTAGCTCACATGGAAATTTAATTAACAAACCACGAAGCAATTCATTTTGAATCCTTTCAGCCAAACCCATTTTCACAAATTATTTAGTGTCACTATTCACATGAACATTAAAACCCTCGGTTCACTATTTAACAATCTTTGAACATCGGTTCCATACGTGAACCCAAATTCATAGCCATTTATTTATATACATCACAATACAATTTATTTCATAAACTATGAAATAAGCACCTAGCTCAGCCCCTACGATCACGGGTGTCAACCTCCCAAAAATTCAATAATTGGGTCAGTTTTGAGACCCCGATCAACGACACGTTTAGGCCTCCAAACCAAGCAAAACATCAACAAAACTCTTAAATCAAAGAGTAAACAAGTAGGATGAAACCCACCCATCTCCTGAGTTTATCGAAACTCCTCAAAATCGAATCCACCAGCGTTGCCCTACGCCGTAGAGCATTTTCACTTACTTTGCTTTGAAGAGAGTCAGGCGGTCGGATCGCCCGTAATCTTAGAGAGAAGGTACTCTCTCTCTTTCTCTAAAATCAAAATCTCAAACCTACTGTAAGTTCTTTCCCTCTTTTCACATTTTGGTCTTTGGTTTGAAGGAGGAGGATGACACTATTCGCTATTCTGTCCTATTATCATTTAAATATTCAGATAATACCAATCATGTCCCTAAGCTTGGATTTTCGACATTTGGCACTATCTCGGCCTTCCATTTCCATCATTTCTCTACTCATGCAACATGTGTCACATGAGTACCTATTCTAGGTGACTTTTTCACATCACATGATGTTTTACTACACCCGAAACTTGATGCCTCGAAAAACGTGTCAATTAATTTGTCTCGAGAATTCAACGGAATTCTACGTGTTAAATTTAGATTTGTAAGCGATTCAACGGTGAAATCCGTTTAGATCATCGAGATCTAGAATTTTCCAGGTTTTGGCCAGAAATTACGATTTTGCCGCTTTTCTAGAAAGTGGGAATTTTCTGGGTCTTACAAATTCTCTATCAATGTGAGGCCGAGGCCCTCTGTGTTAAACAGGCCTTCCCAGGCACAGCCTCGGGCGCACCACGTGCATGCCACGATCCCCTCCCCATCTCGACCTGCTTTGCAATGTCGCGACCCAAGACTTGAAATGGGTAGTAGCCCACCCCACTTTGGTCCCCTGCACTCTTTCTTTTGTTCGACACATTCTAAAATCAACATAAATTAGCCTTATTACTAAAAAGGCCACTGGAACTTGGAAAACTCACCAAAAATGTATTCATTATACAAAATACGAGTTTAATTACAATTTATGCTAATTGATTCTGAAATGAGTTTCTCAGGAATTTAAAAAATACAAAACAAGGCTAGATTTGGCCCCTTTCCTTTATATATGGATCTAGATGACTTAAGTCACTCATTGCTTGTTTTATAAATTGTTATTCCCACGACAGGGTGAGCAATGCCTAGTAGTTAAATTTTCCTACATGGGTTACTCCCCACCTAAGTGCTCATGCAATGGCAACCACACATTCAAGTAAAATTATGCATATTCCTAGTTGAATGTCTACATGCCCCATCCCATGCCTCGAGTCCTCACCAACTCCCTCACACATGCAATTGCCATGTATGAAAAATTGTTTTCAAAACAAAGGTATTTGTTTTATTTGTGGACAACCTTCCGATACACACACACACACACACACACACACACACACACACACACACACACACACACACACACACACACACATATATATATTAGCGGACATACTCCGATAAATAATTATTGGTCAACCCTCCAAAACCATGCCATGCACTTACACCTACTGTTCTATGGTGTCCTCGTGCATATGAAATGCAATATGCCATTTCCATACCAATTTATGTTAATATGTCATACGTGCATGTACTAACATAATTCACAAACAACCATCATGTTATTCAACTTTAGCGATAACCTGAGCAGCACACATGGAGCGATCAATGGTCGAAAATTCATCTTAGGTACCCCGAAAACAATCTCCCGATGCGGGTATGCAGAAAGCGATCCACTGACACTCTTTCAGTCCCGGATCTGGACTTAAATGCACGGCCATTTTGGCCCTAAATACCACAACCATTTGAATAGCTCTTAGCTAAAGACTAAATCAAGTAGGAGAAAAACCCTACCTCTTGGAGTTTGTCAAAAATACTCGATTCTGGTCTCGGTGCGAAGCTCTTGCCACGGGGATGAACTTTCCCTCTTGCTCTGCCTGAAGCGCCGGTTCGATCGTTTGGAAATCTAGAGAGAAGGTAAAGCTTCTCTCTCTAAGCTCTCCCTGTTCTTTATCTTTCTTTTCTTTCTTTCTTCCCCCTTTCTCCCATCCCACCAGTAGGTACAAGATGGGCTAAGTGGGATGTCGTCACTTGCTACATGTCACTCTCTTAGTGGCTCTCTTTGGATTAATCTTATCCATTTATCCATTTTCCTTGGATTCTCATCGATCATGTGTTATACCATCTCTAGAATCAGCCAGGTTCTTTGTTGCTTATCACGCACTTGCCGACACGTGGCTCATGGCCAGGCCACTGCGTCACGTGCCCAGTGTCCGTGCCACCCTTAGTGCCTCGAAACCGCAGATGGATCGCAGCTATCTTAGGTCGATGGAATTTGATGAAATTTGACATGGTAGCTAGATTTTGCAAGGCGATTTCAACGGTGAAGACCGTTTCGTCATCCGAGATCTAGAAAAATTCCAGATTTCTGACCAAAATTACCGTTTTACCTTTCTTCATAAAATTTAGATTTTCTAGGATTTTACAAATGCTAAGCACATACCAGTCTCAATTCCCTCTCTCTCAAACTTCTTACAGTTTTGTTAGCCCAAGGGTACCTCCAATTGAGGTTTTGATGATAGCAAACCAAGGTTATTGATTACTAATGGTTAAAATTGAGTTGAGTGATAGGTTAAAAGTGATCAAGCATCAAATGAAGATATTACAAGCTAAAGATGACAAAAATGTATTTGATCAAGCATTTGGAAGAGAAGTTCACTCGAAATCAAGAACCCGAGATAACTTCGCTCAACATCAAATGAAGTCTTTGGTAGCTTAGGAATCCTTGTAAGATGAATGCATTAATTTTTGAGGATATCATCATTAATCATACATCATACACAAACTCGGTTTTCAAAACCAAAATTGCATATCTTTTTGAAAACATGAGTTTAAACTTATAAAACCTTAGTCGTTATAATCCAGAAATGTGCTCAATGAAACATCTAAGGTTTAGAAGTGTTTGAAATGAAAAACACATGAACATTTAAAGGGGTAACCGATTGAGGCGGACCGATTGAACCGGTTAACCGGTTGGTGTCGATTAGATGTGGTAAACTAGTTGGTCATTCGATTGTAGCATACTGGATGAAACGGTCGGTAGTTTTGTGTCGTCGGATGAAGCGGTCGTCAGTTGGAACCGTAGAGTGGTAGGCTTCGGTAGATTGGATCGATAGCCTCCGACGAAAATGGTAGGTAAACGGTGGCCGGTTAGGAGCCGGATGAGGGAGACTCGTAGGTTGGATGTAATAGCTCATCGAGACCCGTAAGAGGAAATAGTCGATCGATTGTGTTAAACAATCAATCGGTTTAGTGTAACGATCATATTTCAATAGCTATAAAATAGTGACCTAGAGTACACATGACGAAACGATCAACATGTTGGACAACGGTAAAATTCTAATGGCTATAAAACGGTAACATTCTATGTACAATGACTAGTATATAGGAAACGGTCGATCGGTGGGCAGCTTAAATGCTACCAAGTTCCCTCTCTATAAATAGTGTGTGGAGGATCATTTAAGAGGTTAGACACTTATTGAATTTCCTCTCAACCATCATTTCTCTTGTGAATCAATTCTCAAACTAAGATTGTGAGTGCATTCATTACATGTGCATATTGTAGAGTGCATCTTTGTGTTAATCAAAAGCTTGAGTTATATTTGAAATATCTTGAGAGAGTGTCTCATTGAGAAAGCTTCAAGTGTTTATAACTTGAAGGATTTGTGAAGAGCCCATTAGGCGAAATCGAGTGTCGCGGCTCGGGATTGGAGCTTGGAACTTCAAGTGTGTATAGCTTGAAGAGGTGGCCATTAGAGCCATAATCCAAGTGTAAAGAAAGAAGCTCGGGTTGGAGCTCAACACTAGTGGAACCCTCACTGTTTGAAGGTTGAGGAGAAGTGGACGTAGGCAAGGGTGTGCCGAACCACTATAAATTTGGGTTTTGCTTTCTCTATCTTTATCTCTTTACTTTATCATTATTACATTAAATTGAAGATTTATTGTTGTTGTGCAAAAAGTTTTTAAGAAAACCAATTAACTCCCCCTCTTGGTTAGGTTGCTAAGTCATATTGAACTTTCAATTTTAAAATATGCAAATTTCGTGCAGGAAGTTTAGCGATGTCACGTTTACCATTACAACTTTTAGGATTAGCAGGTCTCAAAATAATGTTTTTACCCTTGTACTTAAATGAATAAATGTTATCTTTACCAAAATTGGCAACATTAAGATCATAAAGCTAAGGGCGACCTAAAAGAACATGGGCAACATCCATGGGTAGCACATCAAAATAGATTTCATCCTTATAATCCCCCATTTAAATAGAGACTAGACACCTTTGATTAACAGGAAAAGTATGGTCATTCACCCATGCTACTCTAAAAGGAGTTGGATGTGGTTTTACTTTCAAGTTTAACAATGTAACAACATCCTTAGAAACCACATTCATTGAACTACTCCCATTAATCACTAACTTACATTTCTTATCTCCACTCTGTATGACTGTGTGAAAAATACTAGTATGCTTCGATTATGTTATCTCTGATTGTGGATAACCTGCGTCAATAACCACACGTCTGAAGCATCATCATCGCAATCTTCCCGAAGATCATCTTCATCATCGGAATAATCTAAAGATTAAAATTTGGTCTTCCTCATTCTCAGCTCTTATATTTCAACATCTAATGTCAGTACATGTTGGAACGACAGATGCAATATGACCTTTTGTGATGACACTTGCCAATGACAATCGATGAATTACTAGCCTTAGACTGTGGAAGCGGGGAAGAGAGATTACATAAACTAGACTTTTTTGCTCCTAATGTTATTGGGCTGTATTACCATTTGATGACATGGACTATGACTTATCTTGCATTTGTGTGTGTGCAAAGGAATTATTGAACTTCTCGACTTCTAAGGCTTTTTTATATGCATCCTCTACAATGTTTGGAGCATGCAATTTAACCATCTTTTGAATGTAGAACCTGAGACCATTAACAAAATGAATGCAGACAGCAAATTGATCCTCAACATGAAACTTACTGCACCTAAGCCTAGCTTTCTCAAATTTAGCAGAATATTCAGCTACACTAAGAGTCATTTGTTTTATATTAATCATGTTGAAGAACAATTGACTCTTATATGATGGAGGAATGTACTTTTCTTGCAACTTTGCTTTCATAACAACCCATTGGGTGATGGGTGTGGTTCACTGAGCGAATCATGTCTTGCAACCGCAATTCTGTAATACATCTTAAATTTGAATTGGTTAATTTCATTTTAATCATAAAGTCCATTTACTGCTCGATCATTTCATACCAATCAAAATATTTCTTAGCCAGCAACGAACCAGTCAGAAAGCATTAGGATCCATTATACCATCAAATTCAGGTGCACTAATCTTGACTTTTTTGGTGATGTCCCTTTGATGTTGTTTAACCTGTCTATCTTGATCTCTACCCAAATTACCATTAACCACTGGGGGTGAAGTGTCTTTGAGGGCCAGCGTCTTTATCTCCTTGATGAGGTGGGTAATTTTGTCTTGGTGGTTTGTAATCTAATAGAAAGTTGACATTCGCAGGTTAAAATCGATCACCTAAGTTGAATTAAAGGTCTTCTGTTGCAGGTAACCTCGTGTGAGGTTGAGTAATTGAATTACTACCCAAGTTCATTTTACCCCGAATTATCATCGCAACGAGCCATGTGTGAATTCATCAAGTTAATCACGAACCTCGAGGAAGGAGCTTAAACCCCGATTATTGTGTTAACCCAACGTGTTTTCTAACAAGTTCATCAACATATTCACCTATCTCATGTTTACCCAGTATTTGAAAGAAAATCCATTTTGATTTGTGCGTAGGTTGTTGTTCGAGAGCATATTGACGTTAAGTGATTATTTTATTAATTTAAATAACTACCGTCTACGATGGCCGAATCAAATTCATGATTTATTTGCATCATGATGACGGGTAATACAGAATGGGCTATCATTTAGATCTTGAGTTAAAGTTTGTAATCTTAAGTCAAAATAATTAAGTCTCCCAGTTGGATCTTTTGTGTTAGGTGAAGAAGAAGATTGATAAATATCACTTTACTGGTAGGCGACATCTTTGAGATAGAATCTAAAATTTCAGAATAAAGGAAATTTATAAATTATGTATGCTAATGCAACAAACCTGAATCTAAAAAATGTAATGCGATTATATCCGCAGTTACGAGTCACGAAAGAATAACTAAAAAAAACAAAAGTTTTTTTTTTTTTTTGCTAATACTCTTTATGCTCTATCAAATAACCTAAAACCTAAAACAATCAAACAAAATATACTTAAATATCATGAATATTAACTGAGTTTTCAAAGTAAAAGAAAATGTACCCCGATGAAGAACCTTTAGGAAACCTACAATTCCTTGGCGTGGTTGCAAAGGAATCAAATAAAGTGTACAATTCTTTGATGAGGGAAAATTGATTGTATTCCAATAGGTGATCAAATGAAGTCCTCCACGACTTTGAAGAACCCAGAAACAACAATTTGGAAAAATAGATGCAATTTTGAAAACGAAAGATTGGGTTCCCTGATAAAAATTGGCCAATGATGAGAAGCCCCGGCATTAACGAATGAAGAAAACATTACAATAGCAAAGCTTTAATGTTCCAAAAAAACACTACTTTCTTTGTTCGGTTCCTTTTCCTCCAGTTTCGCAGCAACCAAACAGAGGTCAAAGTGAAAAAGACAACAAAATTATTCACATTTTTTTGGCGAAACGAGGTCAATTTCTTTAGTCTTCAGAAAATCCACATAGAATGAAGGACTTGAATACGACAAACGTGATACCTTTGGATTGAGATTTTCCACTTGATATGTGGAAGGGGTGTTTTTCATCATAAGGTAGTTGAAGATGTCTTAAATTGGGTGTCAAGCTGTGTAATAGGGCTTACTGGAAAATGACAAATTCGGGTTTCGGCACCGTGTAATCGGGGGAATGTTCGATGGATCGCCCGGAAGAGGCACAGTCGTCGGTCGTAGTCGGTTTTTGGGAGGAGTAGTGACCAGAGCAAGACTCGATCTTTAAGCGGTGATAGGAGATTCGACGACGACTACGGAATTGAAGCGGTGAGGTTTAGGAAGGCAAAGTGGTTTCTTGCCATGAGTTGTGGGACATCGGGAAGCAAGCTCATCAATTAGTTTAGGCTGATCGACGGAGTCCCGATCATGGGGACCGAGGACAGCCAGATGGAAACAAGAGTGTCGACGAGGAAGGAGAGCTGACAATGAGAGAACTAGAAGGAGAATTATCTTCTTAGGGCGATTGTGGAAATTTTTTTTTTTATTCAACAACTTGATAAAAAAAATTGGAAGGCAGCGAACAATTTGAAAGAAATAGAACCAGAACTTGAAACAAACATAAATAACTTGATCTTGGATCAAAGTTATGCTCTGATACCAAATTAATGTAGCCCGATTACAAAAAATAATAAATTAAAAGAAAGCAAACAAAATAAACAAAACGAAGTTCTCAAGTTTTCAATATTATATCAAGTCTCCCCAAAAACAATAACATAAGGTGCTATTTAAAGGCACCAACAAAAAACTCTAATAGACAAATCCAAAAAGTACGATTAAATAAATAATTAATAATAATAAAAATCATCATTGAACTTGGGCTTCCTATCTCGTCTAGGCTTAGATGTGGGCCTACTCCATGGGCCATCAGTCATTCTATGTAGATTTATATTCATTAAATAATGACACTTCAAATAAGTATCATTTTATTTAGATTTACTTTCATTAAATAATGACACTTCTAATACGTGTCATGAGTGAAAAATATTACTAGATAATGATGCTTTTAATAAAGTCATTGAATCTAATATTATAATTGGATCGATGATACTTTTTTGAAAGCGTCGGCTCATCAGCGTCATTATTTTAAGATTTGTAGTAGTAGTGGATAAGAATAGAGATAATACATAGTATGTTCTTTTATTCTACATCTAGATGCAATTTTGTTTGAGATTAAGATCCAATCTATAATTTATTTAATTTATTCTATTTTTTATGTCCAAACAGTACATGATATCAGAAAGAGAAGAAATCTCCTAGTCCTTATGGGTAGCGTAGAAACTTGTTCTTGCTAAAAGTTTGTAATTACCTATTAGTGGCTAATTTCAAAATTAAATTGAGTTGCATTTATAGTTATTAGTTAAAAGATTTGTTTTTTGAGGACGATGGATTAAATCTGACTATGTTTAGTGGTTTATGACTTCCTATATTACTGTAACATGCAATGAACTTAGCATCCATGGTTGATAAAATTGTACAAATTTGTTTCTTGTTTCTCTATGAGTTTGCATCATTGTTTAGCAAGAATGCATATCAAAATGTTGATTTGCATCAATCTACGTGTGCCCAATCAACATTCGTATAACACATTAAACACAATTCTTTTCTTTGATAACAAATAGAATAATATCAGGTTCCTTTTAAATACCTAAGAATTCTCTTTACGACTTTCCAATGCACTCTAGGATTTGTTTGGTAATGGTTAATCTTTCCAACAACATAGAAAATGTCTAATCTTGTGCACATCATGGTATACATTATAATTCTAACAACAATGGAGTAGGGAACATTAGTCATTTTCTTTTGGATTCATTCGATCCATTTCTTTGCTTAAGTATTTGTTGCTTAAACTTATACAATTACTCATATGAGTATCTGAGATCGTTAAAGTAATTAAATGGACTATCAAGTTTGGGATGTTGAACCCACAAGGACTACATTTACCAATTACCAATCTACTCTAACCCTAATGTTATTTGGATGTCAATTATGGATGAATTGTGAATTAACCTAATTAATTGAGATAAATCAAATTATGAGAAGCATCTAGGGTTTCCAATTTCACCTAGGTTAATCCCAATCTTCGGCTATGATAAATTCTTAAAGTAACAATTCCATATGTTGAAGGTCGATTAGCCCTCTTATAGTGTTGATCTCTCTCGATGTCTCAACACCCTATTCACATAGACTAGGTTATCGCATCTCTACCTCAGATCCCAAGTCTATGGAAATCATTAATGTTTAGCTAACCCAAGGCCCACGTGGCAATCGGGTGCATCTCTAGGCTATGATCATCCCCTAATACTCTGTTCCCAATCCCATTCTCCTATCTCCTCTCAATTTCAAGTTGAATGCATAATCATGAGACATTGCGAGTGCCTACAATGATAAGAACAAATAAAATACTCAGTAAATAAATGAAACAGTACTAAAAGATTAAATGACAACCACTAAAACATTGTTCTTAACCGTGCTACATTATAGCCCTAAACAAACGAAATTAAAACATAACTAATGAAGGTTCAAAACAAAAGCAAAAATATAACATATAAGAAGAAGAATTCTAGAATTCGGATGAATTCCTTCGTCGTCTCCTTAAGCTTTCACAATCTCCTCTTGATTCCTTTTCTTTCTTCAATTGAACCTCTTTCTTTCTCAGCTTCCCATCCTTTTAAAAACATATAATCTAGGCCTCCTATAATTATCCTTTTTGTGTGTCTTTCCTATTCTAGATCTCCCGAGAATCATCTCCACCGTTTGGCTTGATTAATTTCCTTATTTTTGCTCACGCTCGATTTTCATAATCACTTTGAGTGGTTGTGGGAGTTTACCGATGGCTTTGCAATGGTTATTGAAATTAACAAGGGAGTTTCTAACTAGACTGCGAAATCCTTTAGAGGTTGACCAACTGAGTTGCAAAATTGAACATGGACAAAATGGTTTGCTGAAATTTTAATCACTAATAATGGCTACGAGCGATTGTGAAATCCTCTGGAAATTACATCACTTCTTGCTTCAAATCAGTTCTTGCTCACTCCCGGCCATGTCTTACATGTGCTATCATCCTTAGGACACTTGTACCTTGCCTTAATAGCTCAAATTCTTCATAATGCACCTATTTACTTGCAAAAATCACATAAACTCAAGATTTCATTAGTTACGTGCATAGGAACTAATAACAAGCTATATTGGAGGATATATGGTGATAAATACTCAATTATAACTCAAAATATGTATGTGAAAACACATAATTTGAGCACTCATCACACCCCTAACCAGCTCATTAATAGTCTCTTAGCAATGCAAGAATGGAAAATATTAATATGATGCAAGTATGAGTGGAATGTGTGTAAAATTAGCAATTGATCTCTTTGTGTGCTAGTGGAATTATGATGGGAAACCATGGTTGATTCTAAAATTGATGGTTGGTCACTTATTTGAATGGTTGTAGAAGTCTCATTAGGTCATTTGGTTTGGTATCTCTAATGTACGAGGTTCTCATGAATAGACAAACAAGGCACTCTTATCCCCAAGTCTTCACTAAGACTTTCCATACCGACCTTGTTGTTAATTAACCTAATTCTCACACATAGGCAAAGGACCAAACTCCCCCTAACCATGCTCAACTCACTTCAAACAATAGATCATAACTAGAGTAGGCTAAGAACACACCTTTTTATTTTCCTATCATATCTAAACAGTAGGATGCAATGTTAAGGAATTCTAGGAGAGTTTCCAAGTAGCGGGGATCCATTGATGACTCACTACTAGTTGGTTAAGGGCATCGGACAACCAAAGAACCTACTTACATGACTAAGCCCATATTACATCCTATCATAGTGACCGGTGAGTCAGCGACTCCCAACCACTTGACTTAGGAATTAGACTTTTGAAGGGCCCCTTGGAATTTGTGCTCAGGTCCAGGTTGATGACTCACTTTATTCTTTATTTCTTTTTAAATATTTCTTTTTGTGATTTTCTCTTCTCTTCTCTCTCTCTCTTTTGCTTAAGGTAGGGGTGATTAATCTCTCGAAAGTGTCCCGACACCACGGGAGCCATAAATAGTTTTGTTGGCAATATGATCCTAAGTATAAGGTGTCGGTTCAAAGTGTGTAGATTTAGGGTGGTTGGTTTTGTGACGTCCGAATCCGAAGTCCGTTGGCTTGACCCTTGACAGCGGAAACATGTGTCTCATATCCTTGAGACCAGTATAGTAAAAATGGCCACTTCGGACCCATTACAACCATCTCATCAAAGGCATAACCAGCTATATTCACGATGGATTTCAAGGTTGACCACATCGCTCTTAATGCAGTACATATATTAAACTAGCTCGTTCTAATATATACCTGAACATGAGTCGAGGCCACGGTCAGGCCCCGACACCTATAACCAGGCCTCTGGGAGCGCCTTTGCTGGGCCTGCATACATTACTGAAATAATATTCTCTCGGCAGGGTGAGCAATGCCCGATAGTTGAATTTTCTTGTAAAAATTTACTCCCAGCGCAAAATGCGATGCAGTGGCACATCAAACATCCCGCATTCCATACAATTTCTGATGCATACGGAATGATTTATATCATGCTGTAAGAAAATGTCTTCCATGCCCATACCTAGTCACCCACCAACTCCCTCACACATGCCTATGCAGGTGTGAAAATCGTCTTGGTAATGCTGATGACACTGCGACTTCTGAAGCCTTTTACGGTACCGCGACACCTAAAATGATTTTCCGATGGGTAACCATCCGAGTCAATCCAGAGCTCCATATCACTCAACTCTAGGTCCAAGTGATGAACAATGGGTGTATTTCTCTTAGGCAATAGAACTTTTCGGTTATCGGGTCTCTAACATCCATACAGAACTTTTCGGATAATAATGCAGCGGGTCTCTCACACCAATCGGGTCTCACTTCCCATGCGGACCTTTGGGATAATACCATGGGTTTCCTACACCCCATGTTCAGGACCTTGACACACATTAGTATTTCTCATTTATAATTTGAACTATAGTTTTATTGGACGTAGTCCCGAGACAAACTCAACCCACATTCCTGAAGAATGATGAATAACCATGCAGATGCCACTGACTCGGCGCGTGTCATCGTGCACATGAATGCGATGATGCCCGGTTATATATCCAATCTAACGATTCACACACACACAATTATATTCCATATAATTGAGCATCATGTTAACATCCAAATTACATGCATTAACAATTCTCATTCTCCACACATCAAGCATGTTATCCATATCAAAGCAATATACGTAAAGATCTAAATTTAGGATCTCGATCAACCAGGGGCATTGTCAACCCCCACCGTCCCTAAAGCGATCTCGGTTCCATTCATTTCACAGTTTTTTTCGGCCTCTGCCAAAATGGCTAGAAGCACGAACACCTGACATGTTATTCATTTCCTGATAATATCAAGCGATTTCACATGGATACTTTCAATCAAAAATAAATTTCGGATTGTGTAACCTGATCCGTGTCCGGTAGTGAATTTGTCGAGCGATCCCACTTTAAGCATGCGATCCCATTGTCCATTTCCTTGGGTGAAATGCTCGACCATTCAGGCGGCTCCCCAACACCATTTCATGGCATTTTAAACGAGTAACCAAGTAAGAAGACCCACATGGGAGTTTATTTGAAACTCTCCACAAAATCGATACCCACGGCGTAGCCCTTGCGTATGAATTAAACTTCTCCTCTTGCCTTTCACGAATGAAATTTATTGGTCTGAAGTAAGTAGATCTTAGAAGATGGAATTTCTCTCTCTAACTGTTTTCTCCTCGCTACCAGATACCGGGCAGGAGAAGATGCTCTTTTTTTTTTCACTTTATTCTCCTTTTGTCCTCTTAGTTGACTTTAAGGGCTCTTTGACATATGGCTTAATATAAGCCATTTATCTCTTATCCTCTCACTATTCATGTGACATGTGTCACATGGATACATATAGTAGGTGGCCCTTGTCATATCACATGCATCTCATATCAGGTGTACTTCTCACAAGCTATCATACAGCTTGCCGGTGCTCGAAGACGTGAAATTTGTCTCGAATTCGGCCAAATTTGTGGTAGCTAGATTTCGAGGAACGATTCAAAGGTGAAGTATGTTTCGTCATCTGAGATCTAGAAAAATTCCGGATTTTGACCAAAATTACCATTTTACCCTTTTTCATAAAATTAGAATTTTCTCGGGTCTTACAAGTTTGGTACCAATTTTGCATAGAAATGTCAAGTGAAAATCAAGGTGACTCGAATTACCTAGTCACCTACAACATGAGCTCCTCAAGTACAAGATCAACCAAACCCATAATATCTTTCAAGAGACTCTACTCTATATGTAAAGCTTCTGACCACAATTCAATAAATGGGAAAATTTTACCCTAGCCTTGGTTTTCATCATAATCCCTCCCCCTAACCAAAATGCGCATTGTCCTCAATATACTAATGTGTAATCATGCAAAAATGATAGGGGGTCTGAGATATACCGAAGATGGACTCTAAATGGCACTCAAGTGTGCGAATAGAGTTGCTTAGACATAAATTATGGTAATAGCAACTAAAAGCAACACACTGAACTAAGATCATTAGGCAAAGAATTGTATAGCAAAAACATTGTGTGTGTGTGTGTGTGTGTGGGTATGAATTCAAAACATGGTGGAAGCAATATAGCAATAGTGAAAAGTAAAGTGATTACAAAGGGTGTGTAATATAAGTAATCATCCCAAAATCCTAAATACACCCTAATTATCAATATGTAATCCCGAAAATCAGAACTAATTTGAGGAGGAATCAACCTCTCCGCCTAGTGGTGGTGGCTAGCACCTCTCAATCTGATCCAACAGACTATGGGTCCTCCCCATTTGCTTGGCAAACCGAGTCTAGAAGGTCCTAATTTCTAAGCATAGCTTCATGGGCATCGAGTCTTACTGCCACAACCATCATGAATGACTCTTAAGAAGCCTGAATAAAGTTCATAGAGGACTGGAGATGCTAGACATCCCCGGATCGGTGAGGCTGGAGGCTTTCCATGGGCGAAAAGCTCGGTGGTGGGGTAGTGGATGAAGATGGAATGTCTATGGTGGCTTGTGGTGGAGGGGGTATGTGAACTGGCTTTGTCAGCCTCGGGGGTGAGTCATCCCTTAGTGGATCATTGTCGTCAAACCTCTTATGGGGCACATACTCATGAGGGGGCCCCTCCTCTCGGCTGCCCTCGGGGTCTATGGTGATCCTTCTCTATCTTGCATATAGGACCCACCGCTGAAGGGTGAACACCACGTCAGTAAACCTCCTCTCCTCTCTTTTCGAGGTTGAAATGTACCACCTAATATTAAAAAATGTCTCTTTCGATAGCGGGGAAGCAGCCGATGAGGGTAGCTTGTGGATCATTTGAAGCACTTAAGTGCATACACTCTCTTAGAAGATGAATAGAGTCTCCATCACTAGCTTTGTAGGGCATATCCATTACTAGCTCCATGGTTTTTAGCGATTTGATATTTGTGTTTCTATTGATTTGCTAGTTTGAATCAATAAAATTATTTTATTTTCAAAAAAAAAAAAAGTTTGACATCATGGTCTTGTAAAATAATTCATAAATATATATTTAAAAGAAATTAACTGCATCAAAAATAGAAAAAGTAGGAAACATCTAAAACATATTTGGACAATTATCCAAAAGACTAAATAATTAATTATATTTGTATTTATATATATATATATATATATATATTCTATATATATATATATATATATATATATATATATATATATATATATATATATATACCTCTCTATATATATCTTCGGAACAAAAGTCTTTTACTAAAATCAAGTAATTCAATTTTAATCTCTCATTCTTTCCAATAAAATATTTGAAAATTTATTATTTTAATATGATATGTAAGGTTATGTGTCAATTTTTTTTCCTTTTCATTTCATTCGAAAGTTGTCAAATATTAAAATGAAAACAAATAATCATTAAACTCTTAAATTCCTATGTTCATCCAAATCATGACCAAACACTATAAATGAAATAAAAATTTTATTTTGTTATAAATGATTCACTGATAACTGTGAATGACCACACATTTATCGGTGAATAATTATTACGGTTAATGATTGTAACCGGTGAATAATTATTCTTGTATGTAAACGTAACACTTTATATATATGAGTTTGGAAGAATAAAGATGGTTTTCTTCTTGAGATTATCTCTGCTTTTCTCTCTTCTTTATTTTTTTCAACACGTTATCAGCACGAGAACTCGAACAATCACAAAGTTAGAAAGTTCAAACCCAGGGAACTCGGACCTTAAACGATATTATAAAACCATAAAACAAGAGAGCCTGAAGCTATGATATTGTTGTAAGATTATGGGATTGTAATATTGAAACCCAGAAAAGAAAAAATTTATAGTTTGTAATTTTTTAAATTCCAGTGAAAAGCACGAAGCTTGAACTTCATTGTAAAACGATCGACTACGTTTGAAATATTCAAACCTAATGCTTGAAGATGAATAAAAATTATTTTCTTTTCTGAAAACAGGCCTGAAGCCTACGTCTGAAATGTTCATGCCTGAAGCTTAGAGAAGAAGGAAAAAAAACAAAAATTTCAGACAGAAAATGTCCAATATCACCAAACTCGAATTTGCTGCCCTTGATATTTCGGGCAAGAATTATTTATCTTGGATCTTAGATGCTGAAATCCACTTGGATGCTATGAATCTTGGAAACACAATCAAGGAGTATCTGCATGCGGGATGTGTGGCGTATGTGCATGTAATCATATTGATGAAGGCCTGAAAAGTGAATATCTAACGGTCAAGGATCCATTGATCCTCTGGACGAGTTTGAAAGAATGATATAATTATAATCAGTCTAAAAACAAGAACAATACCTCCAATAACCAGAAGTTGAATCGTTCAGAAAATTATCGAAAGAAGCGATTGCCACATAACAAAAGGTTTATGAGGCGAATGTACGGATGTGGAATGAAAGGTTACTAGTCTCGTACTTGTCGTATGTCCAAGCATTTGGTTGACCTTTATCAAGCCTCCATGAAAGGAAAAGACAATCAAATTGAAACAAATTTTATTGACGGAAAAGACACTATGGATCCTGATGATCCTTTCTTTGATGATGATGGTGTAGTACCTTTGAAACATTTTGATGTTTATGATTTTTTTGAAGAACCAAGTGGAAAAATTGACCATTTGATTGGGGATGGCAATATGTGCTATGATTGAGACATATGATTATCCTGTTACTTTTCTATGTTATTTTCTTTTCCATACTGTTTTTCAATACAGTTATATATAATGCGAACTTTGATTTTCTATTTAAATTTCGTTTTTATTTTGAAGATATATGGATCCCTCCTCAGAATTGATCAATTATATGTCATTTGTTGGTGATGCATGTCTTGCTGACTGTGCCACAACCCACACGATCTTGCTTGATAAAAAATATATTTCAACCTTCACATTAGATCAATCCAATGTTCATACTATCTCAGGTCATGTTGACCTAATTAAAGGCTCCGGAAGAGCCACCGTTATTCTACCAAAAGGCACTAAATTCCAAATTGAAGATGCCCTTTATTCTAATAAATCTAGTAGAAATTTACTCAGTTTCAAAGATATTCGCCGAAATGGATATCATAATGAAACTATGAATCATGATGAAAATGAGTATTTACTCATTACTTCTATTATTTATGGGGAAAAAAATATCTTGGAACAATTGTCTTCTTTATCTTGTGGGATATATCAGACAACTATTAGATCTATTGAATCTTATGTTGTCATGAACTAGATGTTCAATGACTCCAATGCATTTTTACTTTGGCACGAACGACTTGGGCATCCAGGAATTTCCATGATGCGCCGTATCGTTCAAAATTCTAATGGGCATCCATTAACAAGCAGACAAATTTTGTGTAGTGGTTATACTTGTCTTTACTTGTTCCAAAGGCAAATTAATTATTAGACCATCTTTTCGGATGTTACATTTGAATCCTCGCTTTTCTAGAGCATTATTCAAAGGGGATATTTGTGGGCTATTCACCCAGCCTGAGTGGACATTTTAGTTATTTTATGGTTTTAATTGATCGTCCGGCTCGATGGTCTCATGTATGCCTTCTTTCTAGTAAAAATGTTGCCTTTGCAAGATTATTGGCTCAAATAATTGACTCGAACACAATTCCACGATCACCTATCAAGACGGTCGTCTTGATAATGCGTGAATTCTCATCTCAAGCATTCCTTGATTATTGTATGTCTATTGGTATAGATGTTCAACATCCTGTTTCTCATGTTCATTTTTAGAATGGGTTGGTTGAATCTTTTATCAAACGTCTGCAATTGATTGCTAGACCATTACTTTTGAAAACCAAATTGCCTTTATTGGCATGGAGACATGCTATTATACATGCTGCACATTTAATTCGCCTTCGTCCTATAGCCAATCACGATTTATCACCATTACAGCTTGCTAAAGGTTATCAACCTAATATTTCGCATTTATGAATTTTTTGTTGTGCTGTTTATGTTCCCATTGCCACACATCGACCTAAGTTAGGTCCTCCAGAATCTTGGTATTTATGTTGGCTTTCAATGCATCTATTATAAATTATATCGAGCCTCTTCACGAGTTTTTCTTGCTCGATTTGCGGATTGTCTCTTTGATGAAAATCTTTTCCCGCCATTGAGCGGGAGAGTAAAGCCGATTCTAGAAGAATGGAGAAATTACATGGAATGAGTCATCTTTATCTCACCTTGATCCAGTACAAAGCAATCTAAGTAGAAGTTCGAGGAAAATGAATTCATTTACAAGGTCTTGCGAATCAATTGCTGATACTTTTATTGATTCAACAAAGGGATTACAAAATGTCCCGCATATCCAGGCTACAAATATCTAGCGAGGATTGAAATCTGACAGGAAAATTACAAATCAATATGACAAATGAACTGGCCCTGATTAAAGCATTAGGAAGACCTATTGGATCGAGCCAAATTCCTAGAAAAAGGAGTGTTATATCTATGACTCCTGAAGAGCATATAACTATTAAGCCCCAGGTCGATGAACAAGTAGCCCCTGTAGAGGCACCAGTCAAAGAGTTATCTCTTAATGATGTATCGGTACATAACAATGAAGAGATCTCTTTCAATTATATACATGAGGGAAGAATATGGGATCCCTCCTCAGCCCATATAAATGATGCTTTTTCTTTCCAAGTGGCTATGGAAATCATAAGAAATGATGAAGATCAAGAGCCGCAAAATGTGAATGAATATGGAAACATGTTGATTGGATTAAAATGGAAAGAAGTAATCAAAACAGAATTAAGATCATTGGCTAAACGAGAGGTATTTGGACCAGTAGTTCAAACACCTACATATATACACCCTATTGGATATCGATGGGTCTTTGTACGAAAGCAAAATAAGAAAAATGAAATAGTACGATATAAAGCACGCCTTGTGAGTTTCTCACAAAGACACAGGTGGTATGAGGAGACATATTCTCCTGTAGTGTATAATCACATTCAGATATTTGATAAGTTTAAGCAGTCTGGAATTTGGATATGCATGATGGATGTAGTCACGGCATATTTATATGGATCTCTAGATCTTGTGTATATATGAAAATCTTTGGATTCACATTGCTTGAAAGAATGAATTCAAAACCACGAGCATGTATTCCAATCGATTTGCAAAGATCTTTATATGGATTAAACGATGCAGTCGAATGTGGTATAATCGTTTAAACCGGTATTTACTCAAAGAAGGATATATGAATAATTTAATTTGTCAGTGTGTTTCATCGAAAATAGAAAATGGTTTGCAATAAGCGGTATATATGTAGATGATTTAAATTTGATTGAGATATTGAATAGCTCATAAAGCGACCCGGTATTTGCAAGAAGGAATTTGAGATGAAAGATCTTGGGAAAACAAGATGTGTCTCGACTACCGGTCAGTATTGTTTGAATGGTGTATTGATTAAATCGATCATCTATTATCTGAAAAAAAGTCTTTGAAGCTTTTATATGGATAAATCGCACCTTGTGGCCGCCCCATTTTCGAGTCGGGACAACAGTCGACCCACGGAATACTCGTGGATGTCGGGTAGCTTAGGCACCACTCACGAAAATCAGGCGAGTCTCCTTTGTGCCGGGGATCTCTACGAGAGTCTGACCTATCCCAATTTTTTCTAGCGACCACCTTGGGTCCATATACAATTTAAAATGAGTAAAAATGACCACTTAGGCCCATGCATCAATACTCACAAAATTCATCAACTATATACAATAGTTTAAGAGTTAATAAATTACTCTTTATTCAACATATATTAAAATGTACAATTTCTAATACATGTTATACAAAATTCTCTACCAAAGCCACAACCCGGCTTTCTTCTAAATGCGGCCTCTAGTGAGCCACTTAGATCCTCTGTACCTCCTTGTACTGAAATAGTGATCCCTCGGCCAATTAAAGCCAAAGCCCATTAGTGAAATTTCCTACATGGGTTACTCCCCACCTAAGTGCACATGTCATGGCAAACAATCACATCAACCCGATTACATGAACCTATAAAATGTACCGCGATCCATATTGAGTCCTCATGAGCTCCTCGCACATGCCTAAACCAAATGCGAGTAAAATCACAGTTTTCAAAACAAAAGCTTTTTGTTCTCGATAACTTACTACCGAGATTCGGTAAATATATTGGACTACCCTCCTAGGCGAATTGCTGGATAACGGTCCGAAACAGTCATGGTCCTCATCCGAAGTGATGTGTTGGACGACTCTCCAAGGCAATTTTTCGGAAAATCTTCCGTCGAAATTCCTTTCACAAACATTTTTCCTTTTTATTTTCTTTCATATCATGCACTCACTCCTAATATTCTAGGGTGCCCTAGTGCATATAGATACGATATTCAATCTGACAACTCATGCTAATATATAAAACATGTATATATACTAACATAATTAATCCCACATAGATCATGTTATTAAATTCCACATCAATAACACACCAAAAAATTAGCTCATGGGCTAATTAGCAAAAACGCAACAATTCATTTTGAATGTCGCTCCCGACATCATAAAAATTCACACAAAAATCACATCATTCACATGAGCAGTGAAACCCTCGGGTTGGCTTTACGTTGCAGCTTGGCTAACAATGGGGATTTTCTCCCTTTCCAGTTCAAATGTTTTGAGGCCAGAAACACGGCTAATCCAAGCCTCGAAAACATCCCCAACCATTTACATGGCTCTTAGCCAAGAATAACACAAGTGGAAAGATCCACACCTCTTGGGTTGTCGGAACTCCCTGAATCGATGTCCGCCCTTAGATCGACTTTGCTTCTTGCTCGATGCGAGAGCGAAGCGATCAGGCGACCCGCAAATCTAGAGAGAAGGCACACCTTCTCTCTCCAAAATCTGGAATTTCACACCCACTGTCGATTTGTTCTTCCAATGGAGAAAAAATCTATTCATTATTTTGTCTTATCCTCATTAAACATTCCAAAAATTCCCATCATGTCCCTAAGTTTTGGATTTTGACACTTGGCACAATCTGAGCCATCCATCTCATCCTCTCTCTACTAATGTAACATGTGTCACATGGGTACATGTAGTAGGTGACTTTTGTCACATCACATGTCTCTCAAAAATCGTTTTAGGGCACCCAACACCCGGTGCCTCGAGAAAAACTGTAAAATTCGAACTATCTCGGAATTTGTGAGGTCGTGTTAGCTGGGTTTGAGGCAATTCAGCGGTGAAATCCATTTTATCATCCGAGATCTAGAAAAATTTCAGGTTTTGACCGAAATTACCGTTTTACCATTTTTCAGAAAATTCAAATTTTCCCGGGTTTTACACCCTTAGTTCCCCCATAGTTGTTAGGTCACTTAGAGTAACTAAAGATCCATTCGGGCCTAAGGAAGAAAATGAAGAGTTACTTGGTCCTGAAGTACCATATCTTAGTGCAATTGGTGCACTAATGTATCTTGCAAATTATACTAGACTAGACATTGCTTTCTCAGTTAATTTATTAGCAAGATACAACTCAGCTCCAACTAAAAGGCACTAGAATGGAATCAAACATATATTGAGATATCTCCGTGGGACAAGTGACATGGGATTATTTTATTCCAAAGCAATGGAACCACAATTACTTGGCTATGCAGATGCAGGATATCTTTCGGACCCTCACAAAGCTCGATTACAAACAAGATATATATTTACTTATGGAAATACTGCAATATCCTGGAGATCAGTTAAACAAACGATGGTGGCCAGCTCCTCTAATCATTCAGAAATACTTGCGATGCATGAAGCTAGTAGAGAATGTGTTTGGTTGAGATCCATGATACAACACTTCAGAGAATCATGTGGATTATCTTCTATTAAGAATAATCCAACAATATTATATGTAGACAATGCTGCATGTATTGCACAAATCAAAGGAGGATATATTAAAGGTGATAGATCTAGCTCGTTTATGAGGATTACTACGCTCGCGAGACTTTAAAAGGATGGTGAAGTTGATATGCAACAAATAAGGTCCAATGATAATCTAGCAAATTTATTTACTAAAACCCTGCCTTCTACAACATTCAAGAAACTTGTACGACAAGTTGGCATACGCCAACTTAAAGATATTCAAATTGAAAAGTTGAAGACAATATAGTCATGTTAGATACTGTACTCTTTTTCCATTCGTCCAGGTTTTGTCCCACTGGGTTTTACTAGCAAGGTTTTTAATGAGGTAGTACTAACAATCTAATGATGGTCATTCAAGGGGGAGTGTTATAAATGATTCACTGATAACTGTGAATGACCACACATTTACTGGAGAATAATTATTACGGTTAATGACTGTAACCGGTGAATAATTATTATGGTATTATTGACTGTAACACTATATATATGGGTTTCTGGAAGAATAAAAAGATAGTTTTCTTCTTGAATTATCTCTTTTCTCTCTTCTTTATTTCTCGACATATTTCAATTTCATAAAAATAGAAATGGAAACAAAGCGTCTATTTGATTCATATTTTTTAAAATTGTTATTGAAAATAGTTTTTGAAAACACACGGGACACCATTTTTTATGTTTTCTGAAATTTGTTATTTTTCTTTGAATTTGATGTTTTTGTGTCATCTGAAATAGTTTTCAAAAACCGTAAACAAACAGGCCAACAATATTAGTTTCCATTCCTCATTCCTACTTACCAAACACCCCCCTAATGTGATGACATATAAAAGAAAAAAAAAAAGAAAAGTTGTGTTACAATTTGGGGTGAGCAAAAAAACCAAAGAAATCGAATCAACTGAGAAAACAAACCGAAAAATATGTTAATCAAATTGTCTGGTTCGATTTTGGTTTCTATTTTATATAAATCTTGGTTTTTGTTTCGACTTACAAAATATAAAAACTGTAATTTCAATTGACCGACCAAAAAATAAAAAATACTAATATTATACTAAAATTATAAAACACAATGTATAAGGCAGAGGGAGCATGGGCCTAATGGGAGCAGTTGCCCCCACTGGAATAGTAAGGTTTTAGAAATTTTGACCATTATTCACGCCCGATTTGAAAATCACAAAAAACATTACGGCAAAGATTATGAACACGATACACATTCCCATTAGAGGTTGGCCCCATCGAAGTAAAATCCTGGCTCCGCCACTAACAATATATATAATATATATTATGCAAACATATAGTAATATACTTATATTAGTAGTATATAACAATACATAATATAATACACTTTTTGGACTTATCTAATCTTACCAAATCAAAGCATAAAGGTTGTGATTGATTTGGATATATATATATTTTTTCTATTGAAGTTGTTAAACATATGATTGATTAAAAAAATGTCATTAAATTATCTAATCTCATGCACTTCATGTATTATTTGGATGTATTATAAATGCATCCGGTGTCATGTGTTGCAAATGTATAAATTACAATTTATTTTGTATTTTTATTATATTTATAGTAAACTTTAATATATAATTATGGAATTAAAAATTTATTTTTTTGATTATGATTAACCAAAAGATTACCTCTCGTTGAAATCCAAAAATGATTAATTGAATATTTAATTAATCATACTGATAGTTAGATTTTTAGCTTATATATATAATAAACCGAAAACCAACAATTATGATATATTTTTTAATAGATATGGTGGGGGCGACTAGGACTTGCGTGATGATGACGTGAAACCAAAATAGGTAGGCATCTCCAACAAGGCTATCTAAAATAATATAAATATATTAAAATATTGTATTATCTATTTTAACTAACCACTTTTCAGATCCTCCAACAACGCTATCTCTTAATCCATTTTAACTAACTTTAACTAACTTTCAATAATAAAATTTAAAATACTATTTAGTATGCCATGTCATCACCATATTGATGACATCACATGTAACACCCCGAAATATACCCTAGTCATTTTCAACATGTTTAGGGTATAAAATAAGTTAAGTTTGTCTTATTCCGAAAATTAAGAGACTAATATGAAAAGCGATAATGGGAATTAGTGCGAGAGAGGAAAGGGTAAAAGGTCAAATTGTAAAAAGAAGGATCCAATGGTCATAGGTTTAAAGTTGATAGGCTAAATTAGAATATGAGGATAAGTGTGATACAAATAGAGAGAATGGAAGGGGCTAAATAGCAAAATGGGAAAATAAGCCAAGAAATGAGCTTAAGCGTGGCCTTAAGGAAGTGGATAAGATGAGACCAAATTGGTCTCTTAAGAATATTTTCTCACTTTGAAAAGGGAGTTAGGGCTCCCACACAGTAAGAGAAGAGAAGAGAAAGGAAAGAGAAGAAAAGGAAGAGAAAAGAAGAAAGAAGTGTTTGCAAGAGATATAAGGTATGGAACTTTGTATAGATTTGTATGGATCTTTGGAGTTTTGTATGGATTCTAACATTAAGTATGGAATTCTAAAGTTTTGTATGAATTTCCATGCTGTGGATGGTTAGTAGCTTGTCCCCCCGAACCTAGGGTTTTGTTAGAAGTTTCATCCCCAGCCTAAAATTATTGAAAGGTATGGTTGGTAAAACCTAAATGAGTCTGAAGAATGTGGAATCCTCCCTTTGAGGAGGTTGGATTCATGGTTTAATTTCAAGTAATGGAGTTGGGGTTAGAGCAAACCTAACTGAAATCTAGCAATGTTTGGTTGTGTATGGGTTATAACCCATATTAGAGTTGTTTTAGGAGTAATTCATGAAAGGTTTTGAAGAAAGATATGTATTGAAAGATGATTTGGAGTATAATAGAGGTTACAAGATGAATATGGAGTGGTTTTGAAGTGTATATTGATTATTGAGTTGATTTGGGTAGCAAAGCCATGGAAAAAGGAGAGAAAAAACACAATTTCTAGGAGATTTCGAGGGTGGTACCGATTGCAGGCAAAGTGGTGCCAGGTGTCAAAGCATCCCGTCATTTAGTGCGAAGTGCAGTACCGGAGTACCCAATGCTCTATTTTGGACCAATGTTCGTATTTTGGCCATAACTTGGTCATTTCTTATCCGATTTGAGTGATGGAAGTGGCTGGTTAAAATAGACTTCAAGGAGAACAAAACACCCTGATATAGGTACCTTCAAATTCTGATTCTATTTGGCCCAAAAATTTACTCAAATTGGGGCTATGTTTAAGCCAATTTCTGGTTCAATTTTGAACATAGAGTAGTTCCGGTTGTTTAGGACATAACTTGAGTTTCGGTGCTCCGATTTGGGTGATTCCAGTTGGAGAAGAACCCTTAACACCTTAGCTTCAAAGGAGTATAAAGAACCAGTGTCAGATATGGAGTTAAGACCCCTGAAAATGGGTATTTCAAACTGTCCCTAGTGTAATATGGACAAAATGACTAGTTTGGCCTGAAAATGTCATAACTTGAGTTTGGATGATTCAATTGGAATGATTCAAATTTCTAAGTGAAGTAGATTCATAGAGGAACAAGAATACATGAATGATGTGTGAATACATAAGTGTCATACTGGCACAAGTACTCACCCAAATTCATAAAGCGAGGCATGAAATGAGAAAAATATAGGAAATGCAATATGTATAGATGTGTTCATAAAACATGAATATGATTTGAAAAATGAAAACGAACTGAAACATGAACATGAACATGAACTTGAAAGGCAATAGGTCATGAACACATAATGTGGTTAAGTTATATATGATTATTATCACATATAACCAAAAAACGATAACAAATGACAGGAAATACATGAATGAACAAGTGATAGCCAATTAAGAAGGCTATGAATAGATAAAGACCTGGTAGATCTACATAAATGATATGAAGACAAAATGTGATTAAGATCGGTTATAGGTTCTATTTATGAAATATATATATATATATATATATATATATATATATATATATATATATATATATATTCGAAATGTTTGTCAAATATATGTATGAGTGCATGTATTTGGCTATAAGTGAAATTCTTGCATAAAAGTAAATGATTTGAAATGTATTATTGAATGACCAACACTTGACGGGATTCACCAGCTGGTCGTCATGAGGGTATCGTATTTGTTCCATGCGAGATCACATTTAACTCTTGAATGACAAAGCGGAGACCAGATTCACGATTAGATACGCCATTGAATGTCATTCTATAGTCATATGTGAGATTGCAATATTGAATGTGAGATCACATTGCTACTGAATGACAAACAAGACAGGATTCACCAATTGAATCTATTGTGAATGTTGACTTCTATAGTCATATGTGATATTGCAATATTGAATGTGAGATCACATTCTATTGAATGACAAACAAGACATGATTCACCAACTGAATCTGTCGTGAATGTCGACTTCTATAGTCATATGTGAGATTGCAATATTGAATATGAGATCACATTGCTCTTGAATGGCTCAACGGACAGGATTCACCAAGCTCGATCTATCGTGAATGTCGACTTCTATATATAGTAATATGTGGTGCAATATTGAATGTAAGAGATCACATTGCTCTTTAATAATAACGGACAGGATTAAATCAAGCGAATACATCGTGAATGTTAACCCGTATGTGAAATCACAAACCAAAATGAGAAAAAAAAAAGATTTGAAAAATGTATTTGGATAAGTATCTTATACATTACACAAACATTGTATAAAGGCATTAGTTTGACAAATGGACCAATGTCCGTATCTGATATGTATCTGTAGCAGTCTGATTTGACCTTGTATGTATTTGATATGACTATGATCTGTTCCGACTTGCCATTGTATATGTATAAGTTTACTTTGAATATGATCTGATCTGTCATACATGTAGAAGATATGAGTTACAACCTGTAAAAGACATGACACATGGAAGTAATACGAACAAGATAATGATATGGAATCTGAAAAGGGTAAAACCTACATGTATAATATGATATGAATTAGAAGTCACATAAAAATAGGTTTCATGATATGCATAAGGAAAAGTAAATGTAAAAGATTGAGACGACGATTATTGTTATTGGTCGTCCATGTATATGTTTTCCCACTAAACGTAAAGCTTAGCATGGGTATTTAATCCGTGTAGGTACGGGCGGAGACAGGACCAGAGATAGGACGCCCACATCAACGGAGCGAGGCTATTTCGGAGATAAGTGCTCAACGCCTTGCTTAGAAATCTCTGATGTTTTGTATTAGATATGTATATGTATAAGTGTTTGTATAAGATGTAAACTCCGATGAAAGAGTATGATTATATTTTGTATTCTGCTACTACAAAATATATTCAATAGCAAAAGTACATGTATAAATAAAAGGGACTCAGTATATGTGTATAGATTTTGATGGACACCACTCCGGTGGTAGTTCTTTTTTATATGTAAATGATTTTTTTTTGTTAGTACAAAAACTGTTTGTATACCCACAGGTACCAACACAGAGATTAATGAGTCCCAGTATATAGTCTCGCGCCCCGGACTCGGTTCGGATCCGCCATTTGGGTAGCCGGGGATTCGGGCGTGACATCAAATGTTGATGTGTTACGCCACGCCATCAAATTTTTAATTTTTCCCACATCTCTTCACTTCCTGATTCAATAATCTCATTAGCTTTGCTCCAGCATAGGTTGGACATTTTTCTTTTCAATCTAGTCACTCTGTTTTGCTTGAATCAGCTCTTTGGTTATTGTTTCAGCAATATACTAGTTTTAAAACATAGACAAATAAAAATAAAAACTAACTTTAACAAACAAAAACATTGAAAAAATTCTGTAATTTCGATTTCTTTCTTCTCGTATCCCGAATCAAGCGAAACCCGATTCCCAACGTATAAGCCCAGGGATCGAAATCAACAAACCAGAAGAGTCTACGAGGCCTGAGAGGCAGCCCATGGAGCTGAAGGCGACATAGCGGATAGACAATGTCGTGACGGTAGCGCCTTAGCGGCTCCGGCGACTGTGACGGCGAATCAGTCGACACCACCCTAGCTGCAACCTCACCTTTGCTTAGGGACTCGGGTGAGGACTAAAGCTAGTCGACATCGTCCGGAATCTACCCAGGAAAAACCTAGAATTCACGGGAGCCGAGAGGCGCCCTCTCTTCTCTCTCTCTCTGTATCTCCTTTCGTCCCCCCTTCTCCCTTCTTTCTCTCCTCCGGCTTTCGCATTCACACAAGTTACAAACTAGCCTCATGTGGCGAGGGAGATGGCTAGCTTCATGTTGTGAGCGAAATTAGGGATATGGGAAATAGAGAGCCAAATAACTAGCCTCTTGGAGTAGATTTTTTGAGAAAAGCTATCTAAAATAGCTAAGGGAATGACTTTGTGGAGGCTCTTGGAGATGCTCTAAGGGAATTACTTTGTGGAGGCTCTTGGAGATGCTCTAATATTCCCAAAATCAGAAAAATAAATTCACAAATCTCGGGAAACCCCAAGGGGAGAGAGAGAGAGAGAGAGAGAGAGAATGGGGAAGGAGAAGAAGAAGAGAGCAGCGAAGGTTTCTGCTACTACTGCGAGACGGAGTTCGAGGATGAGAAGATTCTTGTTCGGCACCAGGGCTTCCAAAGTGCCATGTGCGCAACGAGGGGAAGCTCTCCACCGCCTCCGGCATGGCCATCCATGTCCTCAGTCCTGAGGCCATCTCCGAGTAATTCTCTTCTTTTCCCTACTTCTTTCTTTTCATTCTTCTCTATTCATCCTACCCTTTTCCTGAGCAATTTTTGCAGGAATTCTTTGTCAATTTCTAGCATCTTTTGTTGCCCAATTCATCTTGTTGTTTGATTAATTACATTGCCTGTTTTTGAGAAAAAAAGAAGAGCTTTTTCCGATTCACGCTGCTGTTTAGTTTGAACACACTTACACTGATATTTGTTTTTTCTTGTAATTTGTTCAGAGTTCTAATGCTATTCCCAGGAGAGAATCCACTGAAATTAAATATTTGGAATGAGAATCCCAGATGATATTCTTGCTGCCATTACGGAGAGCAAGGTATTATTATCTCCATCGTTAAGTATTGAAATATTTGTATCCCATTTATATTATAATGGAATACTTTTTTAACCTTTATTTAGGGTGGTTTTTCTACATAATACCTGGTGTCCTTTTGTAGTTAGAAGTTCTCCGGTTTTATCATTGTCCTTTCTTAGGGTGTGTGTATTCACTCAAATTGTTTATTTTCTTAAGGTCATGTTTAGTTCTTAGAAAATTACCTAATCAAGAGAAAAAATTATAAGAAAAATGATTTTCTAATGTCTAACTGAGATGAAAAATTAAAAAAAAAAATCAAATATAAATAAAATTACCTAAAAACATATAAAATTTTAAAATATTTTATTTTATAAAAATTTGTTTGAAGTAGTAAATAAAAATAATGTGAGATTTAACTCTTCTATGCTTATAAACATGCACAAGTTCACAATACTTAATCTCCACTATATTGTTTGACAGCAGAAGACCTTGCATCCTCTCTCTCTCTCTCTCTCTCTCTTTGTAACACCACCTAATATGCTCACCCTTCCTTCTTTTGACTTGTTTATGTTTATCCTTCAAGCTTGATTATACTTTAAGATCACTTTTCATCCGGCATTACTTTGCTATCCACAAGTACATGTTGGCTGGGTTCTTCAGCCCATGAGTTTATAAAAAGCTATTTTATATTTGTGGTATTTCCTAAGCCCACATATAAAAATAGTATTAGGTTTTTTTTTTCTTTTTTTTAGTAAGTGGTGAAAAAAAAATGAGAAAAGGTAGGCTACCTTTCTTAGTTTTTGGCTGAGGGCTTTTAACCTCAAAGTACTGAAATATTTGTATCCCCGTTATATTATAATGGAAGTTGTTTTTTGTACCTTTGTTTAAAGGTTTTTTTCCTACATAATATCTGTGTCCTTTTTTTGGTTTGAAGCTTTGATTTATCATTGTCTGTTCTTAGTTATTATCGTTGCTCAAAGATTGTTATTTCCTTAAGTCCAATTTTATTTAAAAATGTTAAGGCAACTCATGTTTGACTATCTAATGAAAACTTGTAATGAAAATCAAAGAACGAATAAAATTACCTAGAAAATACAAAAGTAGTAACTAAAAACAATATGTGGTTGTAACATTATTTTTTTTTATTTTTCATTTTTTTCTTCCTTATACTTCTATTCTCCTTCACATTTTTCAGGAACCAAACATAGCCTGAAGGGATCTTTTAATTTATGTATCAATCTTGATTTTCCCCTTTCACCTTCCCAACAATACATACTAATATTAACTGTGGTTTGCTTTTGTTGATTATAATTTGTAATATCAAGACATTAAGATCTTCCACCAAACCAGTACTTTTTGGTGGAGTGCATCTGGGTGCCTCAGATGCAGGGTGAAAAATATGAATCAGGGTCATTTGAAGTTGGTGGCTACAAGTGGTGGGTTTACTTTCAATCCTTCTTTTTCTATATGCCTTTTTTCTCGTCCAGCTTTTGCTCATTTCTTCCACATTTGCAGGAGATTGTGTCTATACCCAAATGGAATAAACAAAAGTGAGGGGAAAGGGCACGTCTCCCTCTATTTGGAAATATCAGATACTGAAAATCTTCCTCTTGGGTGGGAGGTTACTGTCAACTTCAAATTCTTATGTTTAATCCTTATACGCATGAAAATTGCTTGACTGTCAAGGTAGTCTTTTTTTTTGTTTGTTTTTCAGCTACACATATTTTACAGTTATGTGGTCAAGATAGAAAGATATACTAATGACATGCACTCATCTACTTATTTAGATGCTGATTCGAAAGGCAAGCCACTTCAGTATGATCAAGACTCGATGTGGGATTGCTCAGTTTCTTTCACTGGATGAACTCAAGGATCCTTGCAATGGATACTTGATGGATGATTGTTGCATTTTCGGAGCAGAGGTGTTTGTTATTAAATATAGTGGCAAAGGGGAGTGTCTTTCCGTGATAAAGATCCTGCTGATGGTACTTTCACTTGGGAGATTGAGAATTTCTCCCAAAGGAATCAGGAAATCATTTCTCCTGAAACTTATTCACTGTTAAGGAAGTCCAAATGGCATGTGTTAATGCATTTCGTTTCTCTTTTTGTAGTATAAGTGAAAGGTGGATTAAATTCTAAAGCTTTTTGTTTATTTCTTGCTCATGTGCAAATGAATCAGGAGAGTTGATCCTACACCCCAGAGAGGAAAGCAGAAGGCAAAGGGCAAAGCCTGTCCCTCTTTTAAGAGCACAGCTAGTTTGAAACACTCCATCAAAGAAATTATATGCTGCTGGTTCGAGTTGTTAATAAAGGGATCAAAAAGTCTAGTGCATATGTTAAACCATCCTTGGTAATTCAACTACACTGAATTTTGTTTATTTTAATAAACAAATGCTATCGTTATCCTAATTATATTGTGTTTAGATTTTTTGTTAATTAAACAAAAATGAAGGTTGATTTATTTGTCTATTTGCAGCTCACATATGGTTCTCGACTCAACGACGTTTGGGGTTTTCTAATTTCATCTCTCTCAGTGATCTCCATGACAAACCCGACGACTTCCTTCTAAATGATACTCTGATAGTCCAAGCGAAGATTACTCTCATGATCTATTCAAGAATATCTAATGACACATTCAGAGACCTTTAATTAGAAAAGTATGATGTTCGATTGAAAAATCATTACTATGTTAAGTAACGGATCCAGTATATTTGATCCCATAGAGATATTCCTAGGCTTTATATATTGTCTATTTTAGATTATATCTATACATGAAATTATGAGTTCTTTAACCTCCCCTTCTATATATGCATACCTATTCATTATGCACAAAAGTTTTCATTTTCGTCTCGTAACCTAAACTTTTTATAAAGTTCATCTACTAATAAGACTTTTGAACAAAGATATGTGAATCAAGATGGTTTAATATTTGGAAAGTTATATAAGAATAATAACTGAAGAAAGATTTTAGTCTTTGTATATTATAAACTTTAAATTACAAGTACAAGAGGAGGCCTTATATAGGCTAGACTATACAACCCTAGAAAAATACAAATTACAATCATAGGAAAATACAAATTACAATCTTAGGAAAATACAAAATAAATCTAACAATATAATAATCTAACATCCCCCTTCAAACTCATGGTAGTTTAAGAGAAACCATTCTGAGTTTGGAAACTAAATCTTGAAAAGTTCTTGGAGGAAGTGGTTTGGTGAAGATATCAGTTAACTGATCCTTAAAGGAAACAGACCGAAGTGTGAGTGTATCTTGAAGCAGATGATGATGAATGAAGTGACAATCAATCTCAATATGTTTAGTACGTTCATGGAAGACATCATTATGAACAATTTGAATAGTAATTCGATTATCACAGTGAAGTTTAGTTGCAGTGGAGTTAACACCAAGATCTTGTAGTAACCAAGCATTAACCAAATAAGTTCGGTTGTATTGGTTAGGTGCTCTTATGTTATAACTGGTCTTGGAGCGAGCAACATTTGTTGTTTCTTACTTCTCCATGAGATAAGATAATCACCTAGAAGAAAACAATATCATGTAGTAGATGCGGCGATCGGTGGGATCCCACACTGCCCAATCTCTGCATCCCGAATATGCGAAGAGTTAATGAAAGAATGGGAAGAAAAAATGAACCATCAAAATATGGTGCGCTTTCGGATGTCGAAGAATCCTGAGAATAACAGCATAATGAGAGATCAGAAGCCATGCGTGATTGACTACACATGCCTTTGCATAGGAAATATCAGGGCGAGTAACAGTGATATAGATTAGAGGTAAATTCATGGGCTTTATATTCTTGGGCATTATCAGATCTGAAAACTTTGATAGTTTTAGAAAACTGTGTTTCAATCATTTTGGTAAAGTCATGATATATTTGATAAAGTTCATAACGATTTTTAAAGAGATAAATCCAAGTATATCGGGAAAAATCATCCTAAATAAACAAAATGACCCACTTTACAGGAGTAAGAAATGGGAGGGTCCCATACATTAGAATGAATAAGATCAAAGAAGAAAGAGCATGAGAAACAATGTTATTAAAATGGTAAGCGAGTTTGTTTGCCAAATTGACAAGGCATCTGATCAAAACTCTTTGCATCAGACCTAACAAACCCCTAGAAACTAATTGTTTAACACTAGAGATAGATGCATGACCAAGGCGAGAATGCCATAAAGCAAGAGAATAAGTGCTCTGTCCTGGGACGGCAGAAGCAGAGAGATGAGAGGACGGTAAATGAGGAAAGATGAGCTCAAACGACCTTCCGATATAGATGGTCCTAACGTCACAATCGCGTCGAGAGTCTTCTGCAAACCCACACGATGGGGAAAAGTTAGATAAAAACCAGAAACCGATGAGTTTACTTGATAGAAAGAAGATTATGAGTGAGTTTGGGAATCTGGTAAACATTTGAAACAGACAAGGTTAGTGTAGAGACATTACCAAGATGAGAGACATGCATAGGAGAACCGTTTGCAGTGTATATGGTAGGGAGAGAAGTAGAAGTGTGTGAAGGTACAACATCAGGAGAAGAAGTCATATGATTGTAGCAAGCAGAATCAAGAAGCCACGTAGGAGAAGTACTTGATATCATAGAAAGAGCAGTGTTGGATGCACTGGAAGATGGAAGATGAACCTGATTATCCATATCTTGTAGATCTGCTATAGAGAGAGATGAGGCAGGACCAGACTTGGAATGGGAGTCCATGGCGAGTAAAATTAGACTAGATCGAAGCGGTAGTGTTACGAAGAATCTGTTGCGAGTGTAACAGGTTTCAACAAAATGACCTTTGTTCTTCTGAAACTCTAAATAGAGATTTCTTATTGTTATGTGAAGTACGACAACTGAAATTCCGCCCCCTTGCCCCCAAAAACACATAGGTGAGTGAACCAACGAGAGGGAAAAGCGGGAATTAACCGGTTGCGGAACCGGCGGTTGGTGTAGTAAGAACCATGGTCTGGATAGAAATGGGTTCAGTCTGAAGGCGGTCTCGTTATCGACTAACATGAATAACGTAGGAATTTGTTGATAAGCGATCCTGATGGAGAATATGACTTGGCTGAATTCAAACTCATCCACGAAGCCCCATTAAAAGTGAAAACGATGCCGTCCTTGTTCCGCGGTGAACATAAAACCAATGAATTTGGTGTCGGCGAATTGGAGAGAATTGGATTGAGATGTAGTGGTGATCAAATAGATTTCAAGCCGGTGTGATATCGATGATCCGCTCACTGATTCTGACGAAGATACGATAAAGGATTCGTGTACGGAAAACTTGAGAAGGCTGCGGCGCCAACTACGATTACAACGTCTTAAAGTAGTAAGTCCAAAACTTCTTTGGCAATATCAATGTTGCTAAACTCATCAACAATGGATGGAATAGATATATTATGAAACCAAGTGATGATCTGATGATTAGCACTTTCCCAATCCTCAATCCGAATGGCATAGGCATAATTAGTTTCTTTATTCACTTGTTCTGGAATAGGATGGTCACCAGGGACATAAAGCCACAACTTGCGGCCTTTGAGATAATCATGCATGGCTTGAGACCACTAGGCAAAATTATCTCCATTAAAAATAACATGAATCGGATGAGAAATCTCATCACCTGGCATATCAAAATTCCGAATAAAAAAACAGACAGCAAAAATGGAATTAGGACGTGAAAATATGTTGGAATGCACCTGGTCAATTTTTCGATTAGCGGTCGGCGGTAAACATTAGCAAAGTCAACACGATGACATGGAAAAGTCCATGGGCGGCGTGGGCGCGATCAACGGGCGTGGTATTTGGTCGCCATTAGGGGGCTGACGTGGTGATGACGTAAGCCCTACGTGATGCGGGTGAGTGAAGTGCACTCACACGTGGATCTAACGCGCTTTAGTGCAGGCGGCGTGTGACGGCTTTTCCGGCGACCTGCTACACATTAGTGTGATCGTCTAGACAAGTTCTACCTCACAGTGGCTGTAACTTGTTTTAAACTGGGAAACAAAGGATCAGCTATGGTTTTGGTGAAAACAAGTCGTATGTGTGAAAATGGTGGTGTTAGCGGAAAAAGAAGTTATATGGTGGGCATGTGCCTAAGCTTGGTGAGGCAGTAGAAAAATCAAAACACACTCGATACCATGAAAAAAGACTTGAGTCTTTGTATATTATAAACTGTAAATTACAAGTACAAGAAGAGACCTTATATAGACTAGGCTATACAATCCTAGGAAAATACAAATTACAATCCTAAGAAAATAAAAATTACAATCCTAGAAAAATACAAAATAAATCTAATAATATAATAATCGTAAATAACAATAACTTTTCTTATCTTTTTTAAAGACATGTTGCATGGAAAAGCTCTAGATAAGGAACTATCGTGATGTTGTTGTACCAGTACAACCACGAGAGAACCGTTGAAGTTAGTTGTTAATTAGTAAAAGCGTGGGTCGTAGCTTACTGGCAGCTTCGTTATGTTTAAAGCTTCACATTAATGGGAATTTTCAATTATAGCTAGTTTTTGTGTTTGCAAGTTTCTTGATAATATATGTTTATGTGGTTCATATGCATTTGTGGAGCTAGAAAATCAAGTAATGTGTCATAAATATTTTCAGGTGGGTTATTGTAATTACAGTTATCGCGACTTTTCTTGAGCTAGAGTTAGAGACGATTATTTTTTCCAATTTTTAAAAAATCGTAACATACCTTTCGTCAACTGGTTACCTTATCATTACGTTTCGGTCAATTGAACCGGATGAATTCTAAACCGGCATCGAACTTGGTAAACGGCCCGATTGAGTGATGTTTGGATAATTACTAAATTGAGCGGTTCCGACCAAATATAATATATATATATTAATTCTTAACGCGGTATTTGATGCATTTTGCATCTAAAGGACATAGTTTAATTTACTGATATGTTGTCCCAAACTCCACGCTTCCTTGATCTTGCTTTGTTGTCATTATGGGGCAGAAGATATTCTTTTGTGTGGTGGCCAGAAGCGAAATGGCGGCTTTATCGGACTAAAGCCGAGTATTCTTGCTTGTCGTCATCGGACCAAGGTTCAAAAAATCGGCCGAGTTCGATATGACTCGGCGATTAAATAACTAGTCGGCCCTAACACTTTTGTGATACCGACACGAATCTGAGGCGAGCATTGAATTGGGTGGAACTCGGTATAAATCGGTAAAACTCGGTGAACTCGACCGAGTTCCTTAAATGACTCGGTAGACTCGATGGAAGAAAAAAAAAATCGAATCGCTCAGTACGAAGGAACCAAAAGAGCTGAAAAAAAATTCACCTTTCAGAGATTCCTTTGAAAAGCCAAAAAACCCGTGAACCAATTTCATAACACAACAACATGAATACAAAACGAAGAACGGAAACGAAGAACAAAGAACGGTTCTTCTTCCTAGATATGAGATTTTGACATCGAAATCTCAAGAAACGAAGAACTGAAGATGAGGAGGAAAGAAAACCTTAGTCGTCGACTCGCCGTTGCTCAATTGAAATCTAAGATTTCCTTAGGGCTCAAACGGGGCTCGCTTCGGTCATTCGCCAGCCATTGCTCCTCAAAATCTCAGTCGGCAGCCGCCGCTGCTCGCACCTCAAGCATCAAGTCGGTCGAAGTGAGCGCCCCGAGCCAGGTGTCCGTTGACTACTACAAATCGACCGCGGAAATCTACAAGTCTCATGTGAGGACCCATACATCAATAAAAATATGGCCACTTGGGCCTACACATCATACTCATAAAATGTATATTTTATACAAAAATGATTTAATTACAATTGTATTTAATTACAATTTATACAAAAATGGGTCTCTTGCCCAGAATTTTACAAAAAAAAAAACAAGATAAGGCCAGTTTGGCCATTTCTTCGCTTCTAAGGTCCCGAATGCGTCCCATCCTTAAGTGCGTCTTTGGTACCTGAAAAAGTATTTCCCTCAACAGGGTGAACAATGCCCAGTAGTGGAAATTTCCCTATAGTTGCTCTGCCTAAGTGTGCAATGGCACAGCAAACATTCAACACATGTAATATATCACTCATGCATATATTAACATAATTAATTCTATAAATCATGTTATTCCAATTTACAGCAATAACATAAGATTAGCTCCACATGGGCTAAGGCACAATCCAGCGGACCGTCTTGGAACTGCCCCGCAATCACACTTACCATATTTACTACATCATAAATGATAACACGACATACTTTAAATCACCCCGAAGCGTTAGTGGACCGTCAAAACACTCAGGGATTTCTTTACTGGGTCCAAATCTTTGGGCAAGAACCACGGCCATCAAGCCTCAACAAATCCCATCATTACAGTACCAACTAATAAAAGTAGAGAAAACCCTACAGTTTTGGAGTTTGTCACACTCCCGAGGAAATTGGTACCACAGCGTGATCTTGCAGTGGGAACACTTTGCTTCTTGTCTCGTTGGAGCTCGCCGGTCCGATCACCGGGAATTTTAGAGAGAAGGTAGAGCTTCTCTCTCTAAAAATCCCACATTTTCCCTCTCTCTTCCGTTTGCTCTTTTCTCCCTTTCTTCCTTCACTCCCAAACTAGGTTGGAAGACTTGGTCAAGAGGACTTATCCTCTCATCGGCCATCGCCACGTGTCAAGCTTCCATTGGCTCATGGGATTACACCCTTATCCTTATCCATCTACCTTGAGATTTTCACCCAATGGCATGATGCCGTAGCGCCGAAGTAGGCCCGCAGGCTCGAGTTTGACGCATGCGCCTTTGGACACGTGTCGCCTCCAGCCCCTTTGGCGTGCCAAGTGTCCCATCCCTCTCGGTGCCTTTCGAAGCGTGAAATTCACATTGTCTGATTAAACGAAGATGTCGAAGCGTTGTAGCTAGATTTCGCGAGACGTCCGTTTCGTCATCAAGATCTAAATTCCGGTTTTGACCGAGAGTACCATTTATCCTTCATAGAAATCACGAATTTCAAAGGTCTCACGAGAAATCGACTTGACCCCTACCCCTACACATTTGCAAATTGGAAATTTGGAACTCTGCTCGATGAGGAACAAGTTCCTCTTTTTGGGACCGGAGGGTGAAGCGATGTAAGCCGTCTACGTAGAGATAAAACGGCATTCGTCTCGTTGTTTATTATATATTTTTAAATAAAAAATAAAACGGCGTTGTTTAGGGCTATCAGAACCAAAACGACGTCGTTTTGAATAAGATGTCACTAATCCAAACGACATCGTTTTGGATATGTGACAACTGATTCAAAACGATGCCGTTTGTTTTAAAAAAAAATTAAATTCTGGCCCTAGAAACAAACGTCCTTTTTGAAAACTAAAAGCCAACGTCTGGTTTATCACCGGAAACTACTCTAAACCCTTGACTTGCACACTTATGTTTCATGTTTCCAACAAAAAAATATAAATTTAACTCATTGTATTTACCATTCTAATTAAGTTCAATATATAATATTATAAATAAAATAAGAATAATAAATTAACAAAACCATAAATCATATTTTTGTGAACAATATAAGTACAAATAAAAATATTATTTTATTTATTTTACCAAACATAAATAAGATTAATTCAAAATTAATAATTTATGAAAAAAGCATAAATAAGAATAATTAATCTAATTGTATTAATGTGGTAATATATTATAAATAAAATAAGATAAATAACACTTTTAATTTATTTAATTGAAAATGGAAATTTTGTAAATTTATTTACCACTTAGTAGAAATTTAATTTTTGTTGAAGAACAAATATATTAGAAAATAATTTAATTGTATGATATTTTAATCATCTTATTTTGCATATCGGCCGATACATGATTGATATGTCTCGGTACAGTCACATTGGTTTTGTTATACAATGAGTTGAGTTGTTTAAAAAAACACTAAATGGGTTCCACACATGGACTTAGGCCCCTAAGGTGTGGAGGGCTAAATGACTAATGCGTGCAGGGTTTATTGCTCTATAAATAGAGTAAGATAATACAACCCTAGATAGAAATCTGAATTAGTCTTAGAGAATAGTCAGAGAAAAGAAATCCTTTCTTAGTGATTCAAGCACCCACACGCTGCTCCATCACCTTGAGGATAGTTTGGAAGATCTGCGATTCTTGTGTGCATACTTCTCTGCAAATCCAAAAGGTGCGATCTGACTGAACAACTATTAGTTTATTAATTAGAATTGATATTCTAAATCACATGATGATTCACAACCGTGATTATTCCTAAATTGGTATCGAGCATATGTGATTAAATTTTCAATTTGATCTAAACAATTTCATGTATTTTAGTGTTTGATTAGCAATATAGCACCTAGGTTTTCTATATTTGTTGATTCGAATGTTTGCATGTTTAATATGATTTTTTGTTTATGGATGGTTACTCAATAATTGTGGTTTGCCCTTCAATCCATGGTAGAGTTTTCTATGTATTTCATCGGTTTGTAACAAGGGGCCAATCATAGATTAGGTTTCCTTCTTGATTTATTTTTCCATGTCCTAATTCTTGTACACCCTTTTATTAGGGTATAGGATTAATTTTTAGCCAAATTTTGAAGACTAATGAAGCGAGTGAAGAAGAACGTAAGAACACTGCCGCACGATCTTTGTTTGCGTTGCTTTGCGGAGGCTACGGACATCCAAATGACAACGGCCACAAGGGTTAGAAGCGCCAAAGGAAGAGATGACCTTGCGGACAAAAATTTCAGGCGAACCACGCGGACGCTGCGCCCCCACGCACCCGGCGTGCGTGGGGCTTCCCGCAACGCCTCCACTCAGGCCATGCGTGAGAGCGCATGGAGAGGGTTTTGGCCGCTGGATTTTGTAGACTTCCTCCTTCGGTGTCGCACGCTTCTATAGATTGGCTCCGTTCGGTGTGACACGAATGGTGGCTTTGACGACTAGAGTTTCATGTTGTTTGTTTAGAGTTTTGGGTTTTTACTCAAATCTCTTCAATTTTGGGCCTCCAAGCCTAGGTAAATTGAACCCAAATGGACGGGCTGGACCAAAGCTGGATGGGATTAATAACAGTGGGCTCAAGTATTATTGGGCTTGTGTTTTTTTTCTTTTCTTAGGAAAACCATGGATTGGGGCTTTTATATTTATTCATATATTATTATTTTTATTCATGGGTGATTAAATTATAGTTGGTAACATGCTTTAGTTGTGATAACATGACATATAGACTAGGTGGTGCCATATTATCTTGCATCAATGATATACATGTGCATAATTAAATTTTGATTTTTTAAAATCTAGATAAATATAATTATGAAAAATCCTTTAAATTTTGTGAGTGCAAATAATAAAATGAACCATGTATGAAATACATCGGATAATCATGATCGGGTTTTATTGGATTGGACCTAAATAATTTTAAAATCTTAATTAGATTGACCGGTCCACTACCGACAACTCTTAGAGATTAAGAGAATTTTAAAATTAAACAAGGATTCAAAAACCACAATAATTTTATTAACCTCCCAACGAGGCACTAATAATATTATTATGGGCCATATGAACAATGATTGAAATGAAAGTGTATTATATAGGAAGGTTCTATTTAAGAAGATTGGGATGTAAGTAATCTGGTAAGTGACCCCCCAAATTTATTTATTTTTGGGACCTGACTTAGTTGGATACTATTCATTTTATGATCAAGTTTTAGTTTGTTATAAAGGTCTTGCCCACCGTGAGCATTTATTATGGAAACTAAATTATTGTTTACAATAAACAACAAATATATTTTTGTTTTGGATTTACTAAATATATGTTTATTGTATAATATATGAGTTAATATTAGTGTGTACAATGTATAATTTTTCTTGAGAAAAATGGCATCTTTCAACCACTCACAGCTATGATTTTGAATGAAACTATTGGATGGAAATACTTGAAGGTGGAAAATGAACTTATACATCGTTCTGGATTATGGGAAAATCAAGTTTGTCCTGGACACCCCTAAGCCAACTAATGATATAACAAAAACAGAACATGCGACTTGGGAGAATGCAAACACTTCACGTCGGTGTTATATTCTTGCCAGTGTTGTGGGTCATTTGAGGCAGCAAATAACACCTCTTGACAGTGGAGTAAAAATGCTCCAGACTCTTGAAGGGATGTTGCTAAAGAAATGCCTTAGAGACAGATATTATCGCGATTTGGTCTTACAAGCGCAGCTAGTGGGCGTGTGAAGGTCAGTATTTAGCAATGATTTCCACATATCGATCGGCGGAAGTGATGAGACTAAACTAAAGGAGATGAAGATAGATCTCATCTTGCAATCCTTTGCTAACATTTCAATCAATTCAAAGTCAATTACAATATGCATAGATGGATCGACTCGATTCAATTGATGCATGAGCTTGAAGTCTTGAGCAGGTCTCTCAAAAGGGAGTCGGCGTGTCAATTTTACGAAGGGTTCTGTTAAACCTAAAGCTAAATTGGAAACAAGACAGAAAAAACAATGTTGGTTTACCAAATTAGGCGCTGATAGAAGTCGAAACGAGGAGTGCTTCGTGCGAGACCAGAAAGGACCTTTGGAAGCAGAGGGTGCCCAAGGCCGCAAAAGCCGGAATTGCCGGTGATTTTACTTGTTGTTGAGGCTTTTAGTGGAGAATTTTAATGATAAATGGATCATTGATTCAGGAGCCACTAATCATGTTTGTTACTCTTTGCATTGGTTCAAACATAGCACGTCTATTGAAGAAGGACAAAGATACTTGAAACTTAGGAATGTGGAGCTAATCTACGTAAGACCATAGGACCGATTGTTTTTTAGAGAATAATAGGACTTTATGTTTAGAAGATTGTTATTTGCTCCGGATTTCAAGAGGAATTTGGTTTATGTCAGTTGTTTAGTTGAACACGGTTTGTGGTACAATTTAATTACCGGTTCAATAAGAAGTAATCTTCTTTTATTTGTTAGGTGATCTTATGAATAATCTTTGTTTTTTTAAGTCCCTTGTCCTTTGATATAAATGCCATTGGAAATTATTTGCAAATGAACATAATCACCTTGCCAAGAAAGGAAAGTATCAAATGAAACTTACCTTTGGCATTTGGATTAGGTCATATTAATCCCAATAGGATACATGGTTTGGTGAAAAGGTAAGTTTTAAATTCCCTAGCATTTTGAACCTATGCCGTGTGTGAATCTGTTTAGAAGGTAAAATGACCAAGAGGCCTTCAAGGCCAAAGGATATGCGCAGCAAACCCTTTGGAATTGTGAGTGCCATCATATGCATGCCCAATGCGTGTTAAGCAGAGGAATTAGGTATGAATATTTTGTCACTTTTCACAGATAAACTAGAAGATATGGTTTGTTTACCTAATCTTAAAAGTCGAAACTTTTGATAAATTTCGAAAATATAAGGCTGAATGAAAAAGCATTAGGTGTCATGTATCAACCGACTTTGATACGTAGAGACTGGTGAATACTATCGGAGGTTTTAAGTTTTACTTAACTTCGAGGATAGTTTCTGGCTGTTAGCCCTTGGAACACCTCAGCAAAATGGAGTTGCAGAAAGGAGAAATAGAACTCTCCTAGACATGGTGAGATCGATGCTTAGTTATTCATCTCTACCTATACGTTTTAGGGATTTGCCTTAGAGACTGCTACATACTTATTAAACTTGATTCCTTCTAAGTTGGTTTCTAAGACACCCATTGAATTGTGGAACGGGTGCAAGCCTAGTTTAAACCATATTCGTATGGGTCTTTCGTCATGTCTTGAAAGGAACCACATAAGTTGGAATCTCGTACTGAAATTATGTTTGTTTATTAAGATACCCCTAAAGGAACGAGGAGGTGGACTTTTTATAGTTCCTAAAGAAAGTTATAGTGAGCCTTGCAGCAAAATTGATGTCGAGGAAGACTATGTAAACAATTTCGAAGCCTAAGAGTAAGGTAGTGTAAGGAGCTTCACTCAGCTCAAGAATCGCCTAAATACTAAGAATTTGGACCTATTGTGCCATTGTTTCCAGTGCGTGTTCCAACCGAGGAAAATGAAAATATGCTCGAGGTGAGCAAGCACGAGTGGAAGCTAATAGTGGGAAACGGCGGTGAATATACAAGTGGAACCAGAACAACCAGAAAATCAAATTCAAAATGATCAAGAGGATCTTCCTGTAGAACCACAACAACCAATGGAGCTTCGGCGTAGTGGGAGAACGACACGCAAGCAATCGAGATATCTCTTGTTGGGCAAATCGTACCAAGTTATAACCATTGATAGCGAAGAAGATCTCGTAAATTACAAAGAAGCACTGGAGGATGTTGATGCACAAGAGTGGTTCAAAGCCATGGACCGTGAGATGGAGTCGATGTATTCTAACTCAGTCTGGTCTCTTATAGAGGCACTCAAAGGGGTAAAACCTATAGAGTAAGTGGATCTCTGAAAAAAAAGAAGACCATATGGAAAGGTAAAAACCTTCGAAGCTAGATTGAGTGGCAAGAGTTATACCCAAAGAGATAGTGTGAAAACCTTTTAAGCCGGTAGCCATGCTTAAATCCATCCAGATTCTTTTAGCTGTAGCTGCAAGTCTAGATTACGAGATTTTGCAGATGGATGTCAAAATAGCATTTTTAAATGGCAGTTTAGAAGAGGACATCTACATGCAGCAACCAGAAGGGTTCATAGCTAGAGGGCAAGAACACACATATGTAAAGTTGCAAAGGTCCATTTATGGACCAACAAGCATCGAGACATGGAGCATTTAAGGTTTGATCAAGCCATAACTTTATACGGTTTTTTTAAGAAGAATCACGATGAACCTTGTGTCTACAAAAGGATCAAAGTATAGTAGTTTTTCCTAGTCTTTACGTAGATGACATTTACTAATCGAGCGACATAGAGGTGTTATCAAGTGTAAAGGATGGCTACAAAAGCAATTTGATATAGAAGATTTGGGAGAAGCCAACTATATTCTTGGAATCAAACTTACGAAATTTGGAAGAATAAGGTGTTGGCATTATCTCAGAAGCTTTTATATATAGATAAAATTCTAGCTAGGTTCAGCATGGAAAATTCCAAGAAGGAACTTTACCCTTCAGGAATGGAGTTCATCTTTCTAAGGAGTAATCACCAAAAACTCTTGAGCAGAAAGAACGTATGAGTAGGATACCTTTTCTTTGCGTGATAGGTGAGTCGCGTGTGTGCCGTATTGTATCTTAGGCCGAGATATGCACTCTGCAGTGGGAATGGTGGCGGTATCAATCGATCCAGGAGAAGAACATTGGATTGCAGTGAAGCATATTCTCAAATATCTAAGGAGAACAAGAGATTATATGCTAGTATATTCTAGTGGGAGTTTGGAAACTATTGGTTATATAGACTTAGATTTCTAAGGGGATATTGATTCAAGAAAATCCACTTATGGATATGTGTTTACACTAAATGGTGGAGCCATTTGTTGGAGGAATGTTAAACAAACTTGCGTTGCTGACTCCACAATTGGAAATGAGTATGGCTACTTAGAAGCGAAAGAAGCGATGTAATTTGAAGAAGTTCCTTATGAATCTTCAAGTGATACCGAGTGCAGATCGACCCATTACCCTTTATTGTGATAATAGTGGGGCTGTAGCACAGTCCAAGGAACCGAGGTATCACAAGAAACAGAAACACATAGAGAGAAAGTACCATTTGATTCACGATATCATCGAGAGAGGAGATAGAATGGTTACTAAAATAGCGAGAGGAAATTTGCGAACGTTTAAAGACACTACTGTTCGAGTTTCCAAGAAACATGTAGATTATATAGGTGTTAAGAGTCTACCGGACTTTGTTTTGAGCAAGTGAGAGTTTATTTGTGTTTTTAGAACCAGACAGATGTGTTATTATATTTTATGAGTTTAATTTTAATCTGATATAGGTATTCTTCATATTGTGTGTACATGCGATATTTGCGTATAGGTCAGGATTAATTGTGAGTATATGATCATATGAATCGTTCCATGAACCTTATGATCATAGGCTCTCATAATTAATGAATAAGTTCACAGTCATTAAACAAAGTTGTGCGCTTTATTTAGACTGCAATATTTTATGAAATAATATGTCTTGGTTATTATAAAATATTGGTGCAAATTATGCTTGCATTGAGAGGATCAAAGTGAGATTTATTTAAAGTTAAATTTCTGTAAGGAAATAAATCTCAAGCAATATTTAGATTATTCTTCTCTCAATCCACGAGTTTATTATAGATAGGTATTTAAATGATTATTGTTCTTTGAGTTGTCAATAAGTGAGTCATTCCCCGAGCGACCAATATCCTTGATGAGTTTGAGGAGCAAGATTATTTAATTGTTGGTATTTATGAAATAAACAATATGGAGTGTTATAAAAATATCCTCTTGATATGTTTAGTACTTGGATGTTATAAAGTCAAACCGAGTGCATTTTTATCCATTAGAGCGATAAATCTAGAGAATAAATAATTGATTGATTGTTAGAAAATCTTATATGATTATTAATGATATTTTACAAAATAATATTAATATTTAATATTATTAATCTTGAGTTCAATTCTAAGCTTTTAGTGGAATAGCAGGATTAGATGAGTGGCAGCAGTGTCGGAGAAACGATTAATGATAGCGTAGGATCCCCGGAACTAGCTCGGGTAAATGGTGGAGCTTAATATCACAGTTTACAAGAAAGAACCCGGACTTGTTTTTATAGCAAGTGGGATATTGTTGGATTTTTGCTATACAAGCAAGTCCAAGTTGTTTAAAACACTAAATGGGTTCACACATGGACTTGGGCCCTAAGGTGTGAAGGCCCAAATGGCTATTAAGTATTCTAGGGTTTGTACTCTATAAATAGAGTAAGATAATACAACCCTAGATAGAAATCTGAATTAGTTTTAGAGAATAGCCAGAGAAAAGAAATCCTTTCTTAGTGATTCAAGCGTCCACACGCTGCTCCATCACCTCGAGGATAGTTTGGAAGATCTGTGGTTCTTGTGTGCATACTTCTCTGCAAATCCACAAGATGCGATACGGTAGTTATATTAGTTTAGTAATTAATTTTGAATATTCTAAATCACATGATGATTCTAGCTTCATTATTCCTACAAGTCCAGAATTCGGCGATCGATCTGCGATTTTAGGCCTTGTGTCGGTTGAAATACGAAATGTTGCTGTTGTCAGATTAAAGTTTCTACTATATATTGTTGAGGCGGTGCTATTATGCGTTGGACTATTGATTATTTCTACCTAAGAGCACCACGGACGCTGGATCACGGCCCACGGAGATATGACACGGCGGGACACGGGGACCTGACTCATTTGAAAAATAAAAATAATTGTCATACAAAATATTGTCATAAAAACAATTTAGATAAATAAAAACAAGTGCTCAAACATTGTTTTACAAATATTCAAACACAAACATAAGTAATACTAAAGCCAGAGACTAACATTTTCTTCGAATCAAATAAAATGGCTTTCGATTCGGAGTTCATGAGAAAAGATTCACAATCTCAAGAATTCCGACATTCTCTTATTTCCATTGAGTCAAAAAACCATCTCCTCGATGTCCCACATTTTAGATTTGCCTTCATTATGGTTTAGAGATCTCTCCTTAGCAGACGAAGTCGAAGATTGTTATGGACATAAACCAAATCCTTAGCTCTTTGTGGTGTCAACTTGTTTCTTTTCATGGAGTGAATGAAATTATATGTGCTCAAATTTCTTTCACAACATGAGGATGAATAAGGTTGTCCTAGCAATGTCAATGCTATAGATTTAAGCAATAGTGTGGAAGTTCCATGAACAACCCACCATTTAATAGGACTCATGTACCACTTGTCATTGATGGAATCACTACTAGAAAAATCTTCCAAGCATGCAGAAAAAGTAACATACTTCTCATTTGCTAGCCTCCTTTAAACTTCATTTGAAAAATATCTCTCAAAACATTTTTTTTCTTTCTCTTACTACTTTCATATCTTGATGTGGTGGAACACAATCATGAGACTCATTAAGCCATTATTGACTATAATACAAGTTGAGTTATGACATAATTTATAAAAGTTAAACATCATAGAATATCATTCATATTTAAATTATCAAAGCACATAATTTAAACTCTTAGAATTACCTTGGATTTAAGGAATGAGCTAAGGAATGTAAGGTGTGGCTTTTAGTCCATCTTTCCACAAGATTCTATTCACAATATCAAAAAAATCTAAGTATAATTACAAAAGCAGTTCGTATAAGTTCAAATATAATTAAAACTTTCAATCAAGCTTCGAAATATTTAACTAATAAATCTGAGTATACCTTGAATTTTTGTGGAAGCTTTTTATGTTCTTTTTCTTATAAATGGCTTTCTTCACCTTTTCGATCATCGAATCCCACCACTCATAAATATTGTGAAGGCAAGGTTTGTCAGTGTCAGCTAATCAAAGCATCTCATACATGGGAGCTGTAAAGCTGAGGATATAATCCACATTTATCCAAAAGTCTTCATTTAGAATTTTATCCTTTACTTCTTTAGCTTTCACTACATCATCTTCTTTATACATCTCCCATTCTTCACTTATCACTAATTGCTTCAAGCTTCTTTTTATTATTTTAAATCGTTTAAGCATAACAATAGCTGAAGCAAAACGTGTATCGACCACTGACAGTAACTTCAACTTGCAATGATTATTAAACATTGACAATCTCATTGCTTGATTCATAATGAAAATCTTGATGAAAGAGGCATCACTTGAAACCGGAGAGATCCAACCATTCTTCCATCACATCATCATATCTTCAGGTGTGTGATGGGCGCACATATGTTCTTTAAAGCAAAGATTGAGGTGAACCACACACGAGGTCCAAAAGATATGCCGAAACTTTGCTCCCACAATGTGTCCTCTTTGCTGCGAAATTCATAACATTACTCGATTATAACTTGAACTACTTTTTGAGGACCGATCTCTTGTATAGTGTTAATCGACAAATTAGCTATAAAGTGCTTGTCTTTAGTCTCCCCTTCACATTTTATTGCTTTCAAAAACATTGGCCCACTTTCTGAAACCGCCATGATGTTAATAAGTGGTTTTCTTTGAGCATCTGACCTTCCATCACTGCAAATGCTCACTCCAATTCTTCTTGATTGGTTCCAATAGATTCTCAATATTACTATTCTCCTTCTGCAATAATGTAGTTCTTAATGCATTATAGCCTGAGTGGGACATAACTTGAAGTTGACCTGCACTTTTAAGGCACGAGCATATGGGATTTCTAGCACTAGAAGAGATTCTCAAAATTAGATCTTCACAATCTTGATGTGGAGTAAAGGAACTACTTCAAGATTAGATTGTTTCACCTTTTGTTCAGCTTCCTCCATCACCCTTCGCATCTCAACTAAATTTTCATTCGTTACCTTAGTACAAGATGCAACCCGGCCCCTTTAATTTTCAATAGGTGAGCCTTGACTCTATAATATGACCCTCTATATATTTGTCTACACAAATTGCATTGAAAAGCAACATTTCCTCCCCCTTTACTCAATTTTGCTTCTCTCGTGACGTACCTCCATAATGGAGCATTGTCATCTTGATTATTCTGTTAATCACTTGAGAGATCATAATTACTACTCCTTTGTATAGTCGTCATAATAAAATAATAATAATGATGTATTTAAATTAATCTAAATTATTTCAATGCCCAACCAATCTAATTTTTAGTCCATCCATAAACCCTAATTGAATTAGGCTAATTCCATACAATTTGCATGTTTGCATTCATTGAAGTTCAAAATAAATTATAAAACAATATAATCTAATTATTCTCCACTTCTCCTTAATAAACTCTAAGCGATAAACACTAAAAAGCCAATTAGGCAGCTAGTGTGATGCTAACTCGGCACCCAATAATAGGGCTAAAAATTATCTTTCTTTTTTTCTTTCTTTCAGTATCCTTGACACCATAAGCTTGTTCATTCCTTATACTGGTAAACATTTAGCAAATATATTATGTAGCAGCGGATTACAAAATATATTCAAACTCCATAAATGGGAGTGTTAAAAATATAAAAACTTTACATTGTTTACAAAAACAAATACATATACAAAATAGACCATAGAGGTATTTAGTGGGCACCTAGTATTGTGTTGACCTTTGTTGTTGATGCGGATTGTCCGGGCTTCTAGTTCCTTATTCTGTACCTACACGGATAAAACACCCATGCTAAGCTTATAGCTTAGTGGGAATAAATACTCGTGGACGACCCCTAATAAGGATCATCACACTTTAGACACATGCATCTACATTTAACACATCGTATACTCATACCCATGCTTATGCATATTTCATACATGTAATTTACACATGCTTATACATACTTCATATTTACTTATCATTGTTCACATACATTTCATTTCTTGTTCTTATTAGAATATACTTGTCATCACATAGCAGTGTTATGCTTCTCATATCATGTCATATAATGTCATTTATCATATTCAAATCATTTGCATATTCTTGTCATTTTCTTTTATGTTTTATGCCTGCATATACCTTAGAAGTAAATACGGGAAAGAACTGTATGTACCCGAAGATACTATCAGTGTACGAGATAGTGATTTCTATCTGTATGACCCAAACTGGGCCGCTATAATGATCCAAACGAGATCTATGTCATCGACCCAAACGGGGCCTCGATATCAATAAACTGTGTGTTGTAGCAAGTCATAAGCAGGCAATCAACTTTATTATGTTTTCTCAATAATCTTTCAGGTATCAGAAAAAAAATATATATACCACTGAATACTTACTATATCATGTATACTTATGAATATTCATTATCAAAACAATCACCTCTTATAAACATTTAACTATACTTTTTCATATAACAAAATTATACGTGTATTCTCTTTAGCTTTCATAACACATGTTATCATGATCATATTACTATGATGCATTATTTTATATAACAATACATTTATACAATTTCAGTTTCCATAACCAATTCTACCTGAACAGTTCGAGGTAGTTCCCAAGTCCATTTTCGACTACAATTTTAACCCTATAAATGGGATTGTTAGAGAAAGTGATCTTCTAATTCAATATACCCCTATGTCTTAAGTTTTTTATTGTTCAAACATCATGTCATTTGGACTTTTAATTTGGGAGATATGGTCTAAACATTCTGAACTGCTCCTGAACAATTTCGGGAACGAGAATGCGGAATTGTGTGTCCTATATTTGAAAAAATTTTAAGGAATGTTAGAGAGACATAATTTGACCATAATTTCTTCATGAAAGTTGTTCTTCCAGATGTCTAGTTTGTACAGAAATTTTAATCACCTCATTTGTACTAGTATAACTCAAGTTATGATTTAAACAATAGGAATTACTTCAGTTCAAGATACTATTCTGAGACAGATTTCAGGGACATAATTGTTCCCTTACTTTGACGAATATTTTGGGTCCAATGGGGTCTAAATTTGGATACACTTATTTTAAGTAATATTTGTTCTCCTAGAGTATAGTTTACCCATTAATTTTAATCCCACTCAATTGGATGGTGACCAATATAGCTAACTACAAAACTGTTCTGAAACCTAAAAGCGTATCCAAAAGCGGGCAGTGACCAGAAAAGCAGGCCTCACTTTGGCCAATTTTCTAGGTCAATGGGGTCCAAATTTAAGATACACTTATTTCAGGATATTTGTTCTCTTAGAAGTCTAGTTTACTGAAATTTGAATAAACTCAATTTAGATGAGTAGTGACCAAGTTATGGAAAAAAAAAAAAACATGGGTTTTAAAAAAAAAAAAAAGGAAGCATCTCCTAAAACCCAACATTTTCTCTATACAAATTTTTTCTCCATTGAGGACCACAACCAAACCAAACAACCATTCCATCAAATATCCATACCTTAAAGATTTATTCCAAACAAGATTCCTAAACAAAGAGCATTCTAAACACTCCAAACAAGTATCCATACAAAATTCCATACCTTGCTTTTCTTTTCTTCTTCTTCTTCTTTTCTCTTCTCTTCTCTCTTTCTCTTCTTTTCTCTGCGTGAAGCCCTAGCTTTTTCCCCCAATTCTAAGACCAATTGTTTGGTCTTATCCCATTACAGGGTTAGGCCATGTTGTCCAAAACCCCCTTTTTGCATTCTTTTGCATTCTTGCATTTAAGTCCTTACCATTTTCATTCTATATGCAACTCTAATTTAACATATTTCCACTTTATCATATAAGCTTCTTAACTTATGTCACTTGGGTCCTTAATTGACAAATTACTAATTTATCCTTGGCTTTTGTATTAATTATGGGTTTTGCTTATTTTATTTTATTTTTAGCATTATTTTATTTATTAAATATACATTTTACTTTTTATTATCCTAAACATGATATAAATGTCGAGGTATAATTTGGGGTAATACAACTCTCCCTCCATAAGAAAATAATTTGTCCTCGAAATTCATGCTGAATGAAGAGTTGGGGATCTTTAACGCTCTCATGGTTGCTTCGGCTCCCAAGTAGCTTCTTCCCTGCCATGGTGTTGCTAAAGCACCTTTACCAGAGGGACTTGTTTATTCCGCAACTGCTTCACTTCACGGCCCATAATAGCCTTTGGCTCTTCATCATAGGAGAAATTCTGTTGCACTTGTACTTCTTATACTATCAGGATATGCGATTCATCTGAACGGTATTTCCGAAGCATAGACACATGGAACACATCATACAACTTGGCTAACTCTGGAGGGAGTGCCAACCGATACGCCACTAGTCCAATTCTCTCTAAAACCTCATATGACATTAAGACCTCGGACTTAGCTTCCCTTTCTTCCCAAATCTAAGCACCTTCCTCAATTGAGATGCCTTTAGGAATACTTTATCACCCACTTCATATTCAATGTCCTTCCTTTTCAAATCGGCACATGACTTTTGTCGATCACTGACAGCCTTTAACCTTTGCCGAATAACCTGAACTGTTGCTTCTGTATCTTTCACTATGTTTGGACCAATCACTTTATGCTCATTCAGTCTTGTCCAGCACCGCAGGGAGTTCTACATCTTCGGCCCATTACAAAACCTCATGTAAAGATTGCCATGCCAATGCTTGATTAATAACTATTGTTATAGGGAAATTCTATCAATGGAATATACCTATCCCAACTTCTAGTAAATTTCATTACACATCCCCGAAGCATATCTTCAAGCAAATACTACCGCAGCCAATTCCAAATCATGTGTAGGATAATTCTGTTAGTGAAAGCTGGCTGTGCGGATGCATATACCCGCAACTTTACCATCTTGCATTAACACACAGCTTCAGACCAGACATCACTATATAGTATACTCTTTCGAGGTAGACTACGTGACTATTGGTGCTTCAACCGGCATTCATATTTGCTCAAAACTATCTTACATTTATCTTGTCCCACTCAAACTTCTCCTTTCCTAAGTAATTTAGTAAGTGGGCTTCATGATAGAGAATCCTTCACAAATCTTCTATAATATCTGTTAAGCCCAAGCTTTTCACTTGGGTAACACTTGGGTGGTTTCCAATTCACCATAACCCAATCTTAAGTAGGGTCAAATATTGCTACCCTCGTGAGACACAAATATAACTGGAATGGAAACTTCCTTTAGCGAAAATCACATTTGATAAACAGCATACAGCACTTATCTCTCAGTTTGTAGAACTATTTTCAAATATTTAACTCATGCTCTGCTCATCTACGGAATATATCAATATATCATCAATAAAGACCATGACAAACTAATCTAAATAAGGTTGAAACACCTTATTCATCAAATCCACGAATCTTGCAAATTGCATTGAATTTAACCCAAATAGCCTTACAAAAACTCATAATGGCGCATAGGAGTTATGAATCTTTGTCTTGACACGTGAAATCTTATCTTAAGCTGATAGACACCCGATCACAGGTCTATCTTTGAGAAGACACCCTCTCTTTTTAACTGATCAAAGAGATCTTCAATTCTTGACAATGGGTATTTGTTTTTCACTGTCACCTTATTGATTTTCCGATAATCAATGCACATCCCTAGGGTGCCATCTTTCTTTTTCACGAACAAAACAGGTGCACCTCAGGGAGAAACACTGGATCGGATAAACCCTTTATCCAAAATCTCTTGTAGTTTAATCTTTAGCTCTTTCAACTCAATTGGAGCCATCTTGTATGGTGCCCTAGAAGTAGGAGTTGTTCCTAGTAAAATCTCAATAGATAAATCCACTTCTCTTACATGTGGAATACTAGGTAACTCTTTGGGGAACACATTCGAAAAATATTTCACAACCAGAATATTTTCCAGTTCTATTTTACCTCTTTTAAAGTCAAGCACCAAAACCAAAGGCCTGCATCTTCCACCTCAGCAATCGATGGGGCTTGCATCGGCCCAAATCACATTGGACATTGGGCCAGACCGAAAACCATGTACTATCACTTCAGACTGATTAGAACATCTAAGCACTACTATCTTTTCATCACAATTAATTATAGCCCGATGTTTAGACAACCAATCCATTCCCAAAATCAAATCAAATTCACAAAATGGTAGAGCAATCAAATCAGTAGAAAATTCCCTATCATGAATAATTATAGGGCAATTCTTTATACACTCTATTCACATTGACACTTTGTGCCTAAGGGTAGTTGTACATATCATATGATAGTTGCTCCCTTTGCTGTCATCTTATCGAACCACATGCCAAATGCATACATATGAATGAGTAGATCCATGGTCTATTAATGCATGCATTTCAATACCATAAAGAAATTGTACCGACAATTACTTGGTGCATCTTGATCCCCTGACAGCTACCGCATAAATGCTCGTGCTGGCTTTATTTGAATCATTGAGGATAGTGCAGCAAAGCATGAATTTGTATTTATGTTTTGTAAATTAATAAAAGTGTCGTATTTATTACATTTAGCTATTTTTGTGCATAATGTATTAATGAAGCGTCGAAAAATCCCAGATTTATTAAGTAAAGCATAACCTCAGTGTATAAACGATTGCTTAGGATCGAGGTTATGGTTATAAATCGTTAGTCCAATAATAAATTAATTGAAGTTTAGGGATCTTAAATTAAATATTCTTTAGGCGGTTCGCTATCATTGAGAATAGTGACCTTAATCCAGGTCATAATGTGCGACATTAAGTGAAGGCTCCATATATAATAAGATTATATAGAATAGGACCAAGGCGCAATTTTCGAATTCTTTTAAATACCGTTTGTCTCAAGAATTCAAACAGCGCCGCTAGATGATCATATGCAGATCAGTCTCAATCTTGAGTAGTCATAGACTCCTGTTTATGTCAACTGGGCCTTTTGAGTCATAGGTTAAAGCCCGTTATGGAATGGGCCCAATACTTGTGTCTTGGAGGCCCATTGATGTATGTAGTTGGGGCTGCCAGACTATGGACATGGAATCCAACCCTTCCTATGGAAGTTGGACAGTTGGTTCCCTTAAGTGTTGGTTCTGGAACTGAACAGTTTGAGCGCTCTAATTTATAACAGGTTTATAAATTAACTGTTCACTAATGGATTAATGGAACTTAAGGATCAAGATATAATTAGAGGGGCAAAACGGTAATTTCACCCGACTCCAGTTATGAACCACTTCTTGGAGGATAGAACTGCATGTAATGATTAAATCAATGGACACTCTGAATTTTCGAGTAAAATGTCCGATCTTTGTAAGACGAGAGTTCAATTTCAAGTTTTTAATTGGAATAACTACGAAAATTAATAAATTAAAATGATTGATTAAAGAGTTTAATTAATTATTGAATTTATTGGAGCTTGAAATTACAGGTCCATAGGTCCCAATTCCACCTCTATATTACTACAATGAGCGATTCATGATTTGGAATAAATTACATTCTATGATTCGAGAGCTTGTACATATTAATTAGGACTGTTACAAATTAATATTGGACAGTTATAGATTAAGAGTATTAATTAGGACTGTTACAAATTAATATTGGACAGTTATAGATTAAAGTAGTAATTCAGGACTGTTTACAATTAATATTGGGCGATTATAATTAAAGTAATAGTAGAGTTATTTACAAATTAATCTTTGGGCGATTCTGATTATGAGTAATCGATACGGCCATTTCATATTAATCAAGGCCGTGTGGGGAAAATTTGAAATTTTCCAAATTGGTTCAGATATTTATGCAATTAGGGTTGATTATAAATAAGAAACCCTTGCCCCAATAAAAAAGAGAGAAAAAAAAAAGGGTTTCCATACCTAGTCTCCTAGGAGTCTCTTCCCACTTAGAGATCCCTTGTCTCATGTGTTGAGTCGCAAGGTAGATCTAGAGCAGAAAAACTAGAGTGTATTCCCGGATCTGAGATGGTTGGTGCCCACACACCTCAAGTAAGGAGGTCGGAATTGAAGACCTTGGTGCAGGGAGTTGTTTCAACCCTACTAGCCAACAAATCTCCTATAACAATACTTGGTTATAGATCTTATCTTCACCTTTTGATATTAATATGTGTTTGCATGGGTTCCTGCGAAAATAAGATTTTTTGAAAAAAATTTTAAAACCTAATTCCGCTGCGTTTTGATTTTATTTCCATCACTAAAAGCATAGGACGATCTACTGTCTCTGACACTGTGTCTCCTCGTCCTTTAGGCTGGCTTTTGCCCCCTCGACCTCTACATCTATCTCGAGTCGACGGTGGTGCTGCAGACCTCCCTCTGCTGTTACTCTGAGGATTCCTATTGTCCCTTGACTCTTTGGGACAATTTTCTATAAAATGTTCAGCGCTTCCACATCTGAAGCACCCTCCTATCAACAATCTGCAAACTCCCCGAATGTAAACGTGGCAATGAGGGCACTGCCGGAGTGCTCTGGTCTCGTTGGGGCTTACCTCTCTAGTACTAGGGTACTCACGGTATTTCTTGTCTTCTTCCCCTTATGGCAAAACATATGCGCTCGAGTTTGGGACTCTTTGATCACTTTTACCGAGAGGAAGAAGCTCCTCTCAAACTTCCTCTTCTAAAATCTTTCTCTACTGCTTGCCTTAGATTTCTCCACTTTCATTGTCGCTTGAACCAACTGAAAGAAATTTACTTGTTGGAGTACTGTCACTGTAAGACCCGAGAAAATTCCAATTTTCATGAAAAAATGGTAAAATCGTAATTTTGGTAAAAACCCAAAATTTTCTAGATCTTGGATGATGAAACGGATTTCATCGTTGGAATCGTCTCACGAAATCTAGCTACCACGTCGAATTTCGTCGAATTCGAGGCGGTGAATTTACTTACGTTTTTCGAGTTTAGTGTGGAGTCTTGAAGTAAAGCGAAATGTGATGTGACAAAGTCACCTATAACATGTACTCATGTGACATGGGATTGCATGAGTAGAAATGATGGGGAAATGGACGGCGGTAGTGCCCCGAATGTCGAAATCAAAAATTTGGAAGGCATTAGGTGAATAGTTATATGATAATAAGACGAAATAACGAATAGTGTTGTATCCTACCTTTAAACCAAAGACCAAAACGTGAAAGGAGGGGATGAAATCTTACAGTAGCTTTTTAGGTTACGTTTTAGAGAGAGAGTGTAGTTTCTCTCTGGAGTTTCAGGGAGAATTGAGCAGTCGGAATTCTTCGGACCGAAGCAAAGTTGCTCTACTCGGCCCGGGGCAATGTGTGGGCTCCAGTTTGGAGATTTCGACCAAACTCCGTGAAGAGTAGGGTTTCATCCTACTTGAAGTTACACACTTTGTTTAAGTGTTTGTGGATGTTTCGGTTGGTTTGAGGCCTTGAGCGACCGGTTTGATCGATCCCTGAGCTTGGGACCGTTATTGGAGATTTTGGGAGCCCATTAGATGATGCGTGTTGTAGGGCTGTTTGGGTGCTTATTTCATAGTTTATGAAATAGAATTGTATTGTGATGATGTGTATGAGGCGGAAATGGCTGCTGATTCGAGTTCACGAGTGGGAATCGATGTTTAGTGATTTGTCGTGAATGATAAGCTGGGGTTCTTGTTCACATGAATAGTGACACGAAATAATTTTGTGTGAAAATGGGTTTGGTTGAGTGATTCAAAACAAATTGCTCGTGTTTGTTAATTAGCCCATGTGAGCTAATTTTTGGTGTAATGGATTATGAAATAGCATAACATGTTTGTGTGGATTAATCATGTTAGTGTATATCATGTTTTATATATTAGCATGTGTTGTATAAATTTGTGTTGAAATGGCATACTGCATTTCATATGCACCTGGGTAACCTAGAAGTTAGGTTTGAGTGCATGACATAGATTTTCTGAACAACGAACATGGTTGCAAAAGGAATTTCACAGGATGAATTTTCGGAGAATGGGGTTGGGAGACGATCGAACAGATCATTTCGGATGAGGACCATGGTTTGTTCGGGAGGGTTCTCGACTCACGATCGCTCTCGGAGAATTAGTCCCATATTTTACCGACACTTCGGTAGTGTATTTTCGAAAACAACAAGATTTGTTTTGAAAATGATGCTTATCTCATACATGGCTTAGGCAAGTGTGAGGGAGTCGGTGAGGACTCGAGACATGGGGATGGCATGTAGACATTCAAATAGGATCACGCATTTACTTGAGTGTGTGTTTATATAGGAGCATTGGATATGCACTTAGGTGGAGTAACCCATTTAGGGTGATTTCACTACTGGGCATTAGCTCACCCTATCGAGGGTTGGGTATGCATCACCACTTAATGTGGTTCGATGTAGGTTTAGGTATGAGATTACCTAGGAAGGCACAGAACAAAACTAGGACCTTTGCGTGCATGTGTTTAGGTGATTGTTTGATGTGTTTATGTGTGATCATGTGAATTGATGAATGGTTGTGTGAATGATATGCATAACATGAATTGTTATGTGTTGTATGAATTGGGTGCTTAGGTAAATAGCACTTAGTGTGTGGGAAAAGTTTTAGAGTTATACAGTGTGTAAAACTGGAAAAAGAAAATAAATAAAATAAATTTTTATAAATTTATTTGGTTTTGTGGAAAATGAAAAAAATGAGGTGAAAAGTTGTTTTTCCTAGGTTTCTGAGGTGTAAGCGAAGAAAATTGAATAAAATAAACTTTTAAGTTTATTTGGTGTTCTGGAAAAAATAAAAAAAATGTATAAATATATATATATATATATATATATATATATATATATATATATATGCTATATATATATATATATATATATATATATATATATAATTTGGACATTTTCAGTAGCTGGAAATAAATAAGATGAAAAATAAATAAATAAATAAAAAGCGAAAAAAAAAAAAAAAAAGGTGTAGAAAATTAGTTTGAGAAATTTCTTGCTTGATAAAATTATATTGTGACCTAGTCTTGTAAATGACAAATTGTATTGCAAAGAAAGGGCTTGAATGGCAGTGGGTGTATTACAATACACCATTGTAATAAATGACATGGTGGCTTTGGGTGTGCAGTGGCTGGAAGTGTATTTCAGCATGGGGTAAGTGTATTGCAATAGAAGAATTGTATTGCAACTTAGTGAGCTGGATAAATTTGGGCGATGTTTGATGGCTGGGGTGTGTGTGACCGCGAGGGGGCGGGTTGCTTAGTTTTTTTTTGTATTGCAATACGCATAGTGTATTGTGGCTAGGAAGGACAGGCGGGAGTGTGTCGCAGCCTGGCATGTGTATTGTGACCAAGGGGGCGTAGGCTCCGTTTGTATTGTGGCATATAGAAGCTGGCGGGCGGCTGCGGTGACTGAGTTGTATTGTGGCATATAGAAGGTGAAAGGTAGGCACCTGGTAGGCTCGGGCGTATTATGGCATATAGAGAGGCTGAGCAGACACCTGATGGGATTCGGGCATGTGGCATATAGAGGCGGAACAGGCACACGGAGTAGGCTCGGTTGTATTGTAGCATAGAGGCTAAGTGGCCTGCCGTGCTGGCTGGGCCTGTGGCCCAGGATTTGAGCGGCGGCGGGCACATAGGCTTGGGCGCGGTGCATGCCTTTGTGGGAGCGCGGCTGGGTTCAAGGTGTGCACCTGGTGCACCCAACCCAGTTTTGGACTCAATCACGCACTGAGTCCTTTGTTTGGACCTTTGTTCATGAACCTTTGTTCACAAAAAAATTTCGAATTTTTTAATTAAATAGAAATAATCAAAATCAGGCCAAAAAAAAAATGAGACAAAATTTTGGAAAAATGAAATTTTTCGAAAATAAAATTTTTGTTGATAAAATGATTGATGTATCGAATAAATTGTCTTGCGTGCTATAAGTGCAAGGACACTTAATATATATTTGCTGATGCATTGTATGGGCAGGTGTGGGCTGTGTTTATGCCTTAGAGACACTGCGTTGAAATTAACTTCCATTTGGGCGGGTGTGGTGGTACAGTCGAGGGCGAGGGGCGTGGGGAAATCCAGGAGCGCTGATCCAGCTTCTGACATTTGACCAGCCACCGGTATTTGATCAGCAGGCCTTTGAGGAGGCTGTAGGTATTGCGGTGGCAGCTATAGCACAGGCTGGCGCAACAGCGGTAATGATCAAGGAGTCTAGTAACCTCAAGGTTTAGGGTGCATCATCCTCGGAGCATTCCGGGAGAGATCCAATGGTGGTAGACCATTGGTTCCATGCGGAAGATGTTAGGAGTAAGTATTTTTCCGGATACTGTGAGGCATGCGAAGGCTCAGGAGTTCCTGGAGCTGAAGCGAGGACGATGACCGTGATGGATTATGTGGCTAGATTCCGCGGAGCTGGCAGCTTTGCGTGATTACGTGACCACGAACATGGCGAGGTTAGGAGGCCCGAGAATCGAATTTGAAGTTGTCCATTGACGGGATTATTGGACTTGCTGAGGACATGGGACTCCATGGTTGGAACGACCACGACCATAAAGAAGTCGAGATGCTGAACACTTCCCGGGATGCGGGTGTTGGTAATAAGAGGGGTCAGCCTTAACACGGATTGAGAAGAGGCCGAAGACTACGCTTCACATGAGTTTTAGGACCCAGGCAAGATTGGGCATTTAGTGGGGGCGAGGCGGGTGATATGTTATTTCGCTGGCCCAGGGCATGTGGGCGGGTTTCCCCCAGAGGCGAGGATCAGGTGCAGGACAACGCAATCCCGGAGTTAGGTTGTAGAAACGGGAGAGTGTACGATTGAACCTCCACACACCTGAAATGCGAATTCGAGAACCGGTTCCCGGTTTCGGGAGTGCTATCTGGCTTTTGTCGGCCTGGTGGAGGGCTAGAGGGGCCAGAGTGTGGGTCGAGGTCAGGTACAGGACTCACAGGCCGGGACTTCTAGTCAGGCAGGGCAGACTATATGTTATTTCTGTCGCCAGCCTGGGCATATGAGGCGAGATTGTCCTAGGAGGCAGAGATCTCGTGGTATAAGGCGGCGTTGGATTAATGGGATGCAAAGGTATGTTTATACTCTTGCACTTGTTGTGAGTGTGTTTGTGATGCCATATTTATTCCTTAATATCTTGTGCAGCATATTAGGTACTAGGGTGCTTTGACCCGGTATAGATGTTCTTCCCTAAGATGTGGGGTGAGAGTTGACCTGATAGGTCGGGATTACGAATTAGAGATCTCCGAGATTCTGCTCATGGTGGACCTCGGGAATGGATTGTCACGATATGGCATCATTGCGTTCATGTGCACGGTAACATCGTCAGTCGATGATGGGTGCAAGGTATGGTCATTCACACCACTCTTGGTGAGTGTGGGTTGAGTTTGTCTTTGGGACTACGTCCAATGAAGACTCATAGTTCGAATCAGGAAATGAAGTGTAATTAAAGTGTGTTGGGAAAAACAATAAGGGGGCCATTAATCCCCTAAGGTGAGAAGCCTGGAGTTAGGGTGAAGGAGACCCGGGGAGGTATCTCGAATTTCTGTGTGGGTGTAAGAGACCCGGGGAGAGATCGAATTTACGTAATCGATTAGTAAGAGACTAGGGAGATATCCTAAATTTGCATTATTGGGTGTAAGAGACCAGAGGATGTATCCCGAATTTACGTGTGGGTGTAGAGACAGGAGTATCTGAATTCTGTGTGGGTGTCGGGGCCGAGGTATCCCGATTTACGTATTGGGTGTAAGAGACCCAGGAGGTATCGGAAATTTACGTGTGGGTGTCGGGGCAAGAGTGGAAATCAAGAGAATTACGTGGTGTAAGAGACCAGTGGGTTATCAGAAATTGCAGTATTGGGTGTAAGAGACTCGTGGAGATATCGAGAATTTATGGATATAAGAGGCCTGTGATAGGCCGAAGAGTTATATTCTGCTAGATGAAAACACGGTCAAGTTATCACATAGACTTAGAGTTGAGTGATAGAGTCGGGAGTGACTCGAGATGAAAACACACGGACATGGTTATCACGTAGACTTAGAGTTGAGTGATAGGAGTCGGGAGTGACTCGGTTGGATACCTTTGGGTGCATTGGGTGTTGTTGAGCGACAGGGCTCGGTATATGGATGTCGTGTGACATGGACTAGGTTGACGGTCCATTGGATTGTCAGTGATTGTGACCTTGGGAAGGTCAGCGTTTACACACTAAGCAGGGGTTGTGTAGGGTTACATGTTGTGTGGATTATATACAGGTGTTAGAGGACCTTGGCTACAGCGAGACATGCGTCAGAGATCATAAGGAGTAGTGGGAGGGAACGAGATTTCCCTTAGTGGAGATTCTTTGCAACCCAGTATTTATTAGGCGGAGTATACAAATGGCACCATATGAGGCATTGGCCTTAGGAGGCTATGTAGATCACCGTTATGTTGGGCCAAGGTGGGAGAGGCTCCATCACGGATTCTGATCTGAGTTAGGACACCTCACGAGGAAGGTGGGCTTGATACGACGACATGCGTCGACCCTTGGGGAGTTTGAGAGGTTGGGGATCACGCGTTTTCTTGAAGGTGACCTTCAGAGAGAAAGTGGTCTCAGGTTCGATGGCGAGGAAGTTATACGCCAGGTTCATTGGGCCTTTTGAGATGCTCGAGAGGTAGGCCTTTGTGCGTACGGTTAAGTTACATGACATGTCGGTGTCAGGTATTTCACGTCTCCATGCTCGTTTACCTCCGGATCGGCTCATGTGGTGGATTGGGGAGAGATTGTGGTTGACATTGATGGAACCTTCGAGGAGGGACAAGTGTGCATTTTGGATAGCCGTGTTCAGGTTTTGCGAAGCAAGACCGTGAGGCTAGTGAGGGTGCTATGGCGGCACTATAGAGTGGAGGAGTCAACGTGGGAACGCGAGGACACGATGCGGGCCACCTATCCCTTCTTGTTTAGGGATGAAGGTACGTGGTTTAGTCGTTTAATATTTAAGTGACTAGTTTACATGTATGGTATTATGCACGTTGCATATGCATGTGAGTGATTGTGATTGTTCATAATTTCGGGACGAAATTCCTTTTAAGGACGTGAGAATGTAAGACCCGAGAAAATTCCAATTTTCGAAAAAATGGTAAAATCGTAATTTCGGTAAAAACCCAAATTTACAGATCTCCGGATGGCGAAAGCAGTTTCACGTTGAGATCATCTCACGAAATCTAGCTACCCGCGTCGAATTTCGTCGAATTCAAAATTGTTACGAATTTCTGCGTTTTTCGAGCATCGGTATCGGGTCTTAGTAAAGCGAAATGTGATGTGAAAAAATTTACCTATAACATGTACTCATGTGACATGAGTTACATAGTAAATGATGATGGGCCGGTCGAGGTAGTGCCAAATGTCGGAAATCCAAGATTTGAAGGCATTAGATGAATAGTTAAAAAATAATAAGACGAAATAACGAATAGTGTTGTCTCGTACCTTTAAACCAAAGACCAAAACGTGAAAGGAGGGGATGAAATCTTACAGTAGCTTTTTAGGTTATGTTTTAGAGAGAGAGTGTGTAGCTTCTCTCTAGGTTTCCGGGAGATCGGACGTCGAATTCTTGAACAAGAAGCAAGTTGCTCTGCTTCGAGGGCCAGCAGCGTGGGCTCAGTTTTTAAGGAATTTGACAAACTCCGTGGTAGGGTTTCATCCATGAAGATTACACTTTGTTTTTGAGAGAAGTGTTTTGTGGATGTTTCGGTTAGTTTGAAGCCTTGAACAACCGTTTGATCGGTCCCAAAACTTGGGACGAATTGTCAGGTATTTTAAGTCCATTAGACCGATCTGTGTGTAGGGGCTGTTTAGGTGCTTATTTCATAGTTTATGAAATAAATTGTATTGTGATGTGTATGAGGCCGGAAACATGGCTATGAATTGGTTGCGAAATTAGGAGATCGATATTTTTGTTGATTTGCCATTAACCTTGATAAGCCGAGGGGTTTCTTGTTCACATGAATAGTGACCGCAGTAATTTTGTGTGTCAGGTTTGGTTGAGTGAATCAAATGAATTTTTCGTGTTTGTTAATTAGCCATATGACTAATTTTTTGGTGTAATGGATTGTGAAATAGCATAACATGTTTGTGTGGATTAATCATGTTAGTGTATATCATGTTTTTTATATATTAGCATGTGTTGTATAAATTTGTGTTGAAATGGCATACTGCATTTCATATGCACCGGGGTAACTTAGAAGTTAGGTGTGAGTGCATGACATAGATTTTCTAAACAACGAACATGGTTGCGAAAGGAATTTCACAGGATGAATTTTCGGAGAATGGGGTTGGGAGACGGTCCAACAGATCATTTCAGATGAGAACCATGACTGTTCGGGAAGTTCTCCAACACATTCGCCTCGGAGGGTAGTCCCATATTTTACGACACTTCGGTAGTGTATTTTCGAAAACAACAAGATTTGTTTTGAAAATGATGTTTTTCTCATACATGGCTTAGGCAAGTGTGAGGGAGTCGGTGAGGACTCGAGACATGGGGATGGCATGTAGAAATTCAAGTAGGATCACGCATTTACTTGAGTGTGTGTTTATATAGGAGCATTGCATATGCACTTAGGTGGAGAGTAACCCATTTAGGGTGATTCCACTGCTGGGCATTAGCTCACCCTGTCGAGGGAATTATATTATTTCAGGTACAGGGAGCGCACGAGGAGACGACTCATCATAGAGGCCGATACTGAAGAAAGTCGGGTTGTGGCTTTGGTGTTTTAGTATACATGTATTAGAATGTTGTAAACTTTTAATATGTGTTGTATAAGAGTAAATTTTTAACTCTTGAAACTATGGTATATAGTTGGTATGTATATGAGTATTGTTTTATGGGCCTAAGTGGCCGTTTTATATGGATATGTCATGACCCATTTGGGACGGAGTTTGTGTTGGGTGGAGCTCCTGTACCATAAGGAGACTTTGCAGATTTTGTGAATAGTGTCGAGATTTGCAGAAGCGTTCACTTGAATGTTCGTAAGGTTGTGGTGGTCAGCGGACCCTCGGTTTGGGCGTCATGATCCACAGGCTCCAGATATCTTTTTATGGACTCATTTAGTCCATCCTCAAACTGCCTACACTGAAATGCCTCGGTGTGGACTAATTAAGGTGCGTACTTGCTAAGATGGCTGAATTCTTTCTCATATTCCACCACTGATAAGTTCCTTTGTTTCAGATTCAGGAACTGCTTCCACTTGATTTCCCTATACATATCAGAGACATATTTGGACCTCAACTCTTGGACGAAAAACTCCCATGGTATGGGATCTGGAAGCCTCAGACTCCTCAACACTAGCTTCCACCAATCATAAGCACTACCTTGCAATAAAGAAACTGCACATGTCACTCTTTGATCGGGAGGGCATCTCACCTCCTCCACTATTCTTTGCAGCTTTGCCAACCAGAAATCAGCTTTATCATACTCTTCCATGTTTGACCCATGGAATTCCTCAGCCCCATGTCTTCTTATCATGTTTATTGGGGCTTTGGGAGCTATCAATCTTTCCAATACCCAAGCCATGTCCTGAGATATCCTCAGTAAGGCTTCATTTGGCTCGGCTAGGGCATGACTCTCACTTCTGACAGATTTAGAAGGATCCGAAGCGGGTAACCCTTGATCTCCTGGGTTAACACTCTAAGCTACTTCTTTAGCTGAATTCGGAGGATGATCCATCTATACAAAACACAAGGACATCCACATCAGGCCAGTACATTTACTAAACACATAATTTTCTATCATATACTCTATTCGAGCTGCCTAAACCCAGCTTTTCGAAATGCCTAAACCACAAACCTGACCACACTAACGACACTAACTCGGCACCCAGTGTCAGGCTAGGGTGTCTTTCTTTTCTTTTTCTTTTTTTTTATTTTTTTATTTTTTATTCTTGTTTAATATAAAGCTGCTCATTCATATACTGTTAAACATTTAACTTGAAATATATTCTATAGCAGCGGATTACAAAATATATTCAAACTACATAAATGAGAGTGTTCAACATATAAAAACTTTACATTGTTTACAAAAACAAATACATATACAAAATAGACCATAGAGGTCTTCAATGGGCACTTAGTATTGTGTTGACCTTTGTTGCTGATGCGGATTGTCCAGGAGCTTCCTAGTTCAACTATTACGTACCTACGGATGAAATACAGTGCTAAGCTTATAACTTAGTGGAAATAAATACTCATGGACGACCCCTAATAAGGATCATCACACTTTAGACACATGCATCTACATTTAACACATCGTATACTTATACCCATGCTTATGCATATTTCATACATGTAATTTACACATGCTTATACATACTTCATATTTACTTATCATTGTTCATATACATTTCGTTTCTTGTTCTTGTCACAATATACTTGTCATCACATAGCAGTGTTATGCTTCTCTTATCATGTCATATAATGTCATTTATCATATTCAAATCATTTGCATATTCTTGTCATTTGCTTTTATGTTTCATGCCTGCATATACCTTAGAAGTAGATACGGGAAAGAACTGTATGTACCCGAAGGTACTATCACTGTACGAGATAGTGATTTCTATCTGTATAACCCAAATGGGGCCGCTATAATTATCCAAACGGGATCTATGTCATCGACTCAAACAGGACCTCAATATCCATAAACTGTATGCTGCAGCAACTGTATCCCTATAGACATGTTTACCTATCCAACTACCCAGTCATAAGCAAGCAATCAATTTTATTATGTTTTCTCAAAAATCTTTCAGGTATCAAAAAAAGATATCTCATATGCATGAATAACTCTACGATATCATGTATACTTATGAGATATTCATTTATCAAATAATCTCTTATAATCATTTAAACATGCTCATACTAACAAAATTATATGTATATTATGTTTGGCTTTCATAACACATGTTATCATGATCATATTACTATGATGCATTATTTAATGCAAATACATTGATATAACCTTTATCGATTTAGTTCCATAACCAGTGCACCTAAATGGATTGAGTGGATTTAAGTCCATTTTCAACTATAATTTTGACCACAATAAGCGGGATTGTTAGAAAAGTGATCTTCTAACTCAATATACCTATATTCTTAAGTTTCTTATAGTTCAAACATCATTATCATTTGGACTTTTAATTTGGGAGATATAGTCTAAACATTTCAGCTCTGGACAATTTCGAAACGGAAGGTGGAATTGTGGCTCCCTGTTTAATTTTTTGGGAATGTTAGAGACATAATTTGACCATGGAAGTTGTTCTCCCAGATGTCTAGTTTGTACAGAAATTTGAATTACCTCATTTGGACTAGTCTAACTCAAGTTATGATTTAAATAATAGGAATTACTTCAGTTCAAGGGACTGTTCTAAGACAGATTTCAAGGACATAATTGTTCCCTTACTTTGTGAATTTGCGGGTCCATGAGGTTAAATTTGGATACACTTATTTCAGAAAGATTTGTTTTTCTAGAAATCTGGTTACCTAAAAATTTGAATTACTCAATTTGGATAAGTGAAACTCAACATAGTGCAATGCAAACTATCTGAAACCTAAAACTATGAACTGAACGAGAATTGACCGAAATGAGACCTCACTTTGACAAATTTTCTTACAGTCCCAATGGGGTCCAAATTTTGATACACTTATTTCAAGGATATTTGTTCTCCTAGAAGTCTAGTTTACCCAGAAAATTGAATCACTAAATTTTGATGAGTGATGACCAAGTTATGGCAAAAAAAAAAAAAAAACACGGGTTTAAAAAAAACGGACAGCATCTCCCCTAAAACCCAACATTTTCTCTATTCAAATTTTCCTCCATTGAGGACCTAACCAAACAAACCATTCCATCAAATATCTTAAAGATTTATTCCAAACAAGGATTATAAACAAAGAGGTATTCTAAACCTCAAACAGTATCCATACAAATCTGCTCAAGTTCCATACAAAATTCCATGCCTTGGCACCTGCTTTATTCACTTCTTCTTCTCTTCTCCTATTCTTCTTCTTCACTCTCTTCCTATTCTCTCTTTCTCTTCTTTTCTCTCCAGGAAGCCCTAGCTTTGTCCCCAATTCTAAGACCAATTGTTTGGTCTTATACCATACAAGTTACGACCATGTTTGATAAAACCCCTTTTTACATTTTTTCCATTCTTGCATTTAAGTTCCTTTTTATTTCATTCTATATGCAACTCTAATTTAACATATTTCCACTTTATCTATATAAAGCTTCTTAACTTATGTCATTTGAGTCCTTAATTGACAAATTACTAATTTATCCTTGGCTTTTGTATCAATTCTTGGTTTTACTTATTTTTTTGTTAGCATTATTTTATTTCATATGCATTTACTTTTATTATACCCTAAGCTATGATATAAAGCACGTCAGTATCAATTTGAGTATTACAACTAGACCTCTTATTTAGTTTTTTTTAAGAGTTAAGCGATTGTACTAATAAATTAATAATAAATGAATGAATTTTTATGTCATTATTGTGACACAAAGATAATTAAGTTTTCTAAGTAGACATGTCAAGGTTTGGAAGTTGAAGTGCCAGCCAGTAGGGCAGCATGTGATGAATTTTCCCACTTTGGTTTCTTTTGTTTCCTAATTCTTATTCTCTCACCAAGTTGGTATTTATCAAACAGGTGGTTTGTCTTTGTAATCAAACAGGTGGTTGGTCTTTGTAATCAAACATACTCATCAGGGGCATTACTAGACTTGCACACCTAAACACCCTCTTGGGTAAAAACACGTAGGTTGGAACCAGTCCGATAGTCCCCCCCACCCAACACCATTTCTAGAGTCCCCTGCCCCCTATATCGTTTGATTCCCAACCCTTCCTAACAAGAAATTTCTCTTATCAATCTCCGACAGATTTTCATTCTACAGTAGCACCTCGCGATTTACCTCCCTTCCCTAAGGTATGCATCCCCTCCCCCCTTCCTCTCTTATTCCCTTCTTCCTTCTCTTCTTTTTTCTTTCTTCTTCCTTCTTCTTCACGTGATGACTGATGAGTTCATAGCCTTAATTTGAATTTATTTTTTCAATTTTTTTTGGGTTATGAGATGAGATCACGATTTACTTTGGGTGATGACTGATGAGTTCACAAAGACTTATTTTTGTGTTTTCATGAGAAAAAAAATGCAATCTTTTGCTAGTGAAAGAAAAAAAAAACCCTAGGGTTGAAATTGATCGATCCTTGCCTAAAAAAAAAAGAAGATAAAAGAAGAACTTAGCACACCTTTTCTCTGGCATCGTCGGAATTGTTGGCGTGTCGATCTCTGGCATCATCACTCACTCTCACTTCTCAGTTGACCTGTAAAACTCAAGAAAATTCAAATTTTCTGAAAAAGGGTAAAATGGTAATTTATGTCAAAACCCGAAATTTTTCTAGATCTCGGATGATGAAACGGACTTCACCGTTGGAATCATCTCGTGAAATCTAGCTACCACGTCGAATTTCGTTGAATTAAAACGATCCCGGAATTTCACGTTTTCGAGGAGTACTTGAGTGTCGGGTGTCGTATGATTTGTAGAAAAGACATGTGATGTGACAAGAGTCACCTATGTGTACCCATGTGACACATGTTGTATGATTAGTGAGATGATGGAGATGAATGGCTTAGATTAAGCCGTATTATTGAAAAAATCAAAACTAAATGCCGCAATGTAGTGTAATGAAAGATTTAAGTGAATAAGACAAAAAGGCAACTTCATCTTCTCCAAATTGAGAGAAAACGTGCAGTAGGTGTGGATTTCAAAATTTAGAGAGATAAAGAGTGACTTCTCTCTAGATTTCCCAGCTTTCAGACTGTCGGTTCTCGATGGAGTAAGAAGCAAAGTTGTTACATCTGTGAGGCTACGCGTGGGCACGATTTTAATGGGTCCGACCAACTCAAGAGGTAGGGATCTTTTCTTACTTGGTTTATTCTTTGGCTAGAGCCATTTTTAATGGATATAGAGGATTTGTTGGGGCTTGATAGCCGTATTATCGGTCTCAAAATCTTTGAGCAAGGTGGAGAAAATCCATATTGTGTGGCTGTGAACAATGCCGACCCTAGGGTTCTATTGTTCACGTGATTTTTTATGTGATTTTTGTGTTGTTGGGTGATTCAAAATGAATTGCTTTGATTGTTATTAGGCCATGTGAGCTAATTTTGGTGTTATTGATTGGGAATTGAATAATATGAATTATGTGATTAGTATGTGAATTAATTTTTTTTTAATATATGCATGTAAAATATATTAGCATCAATTGTTTGGAAATGGCATAATGCATTCCATATGCACCGGGGCACCCTATAATGATAGTGTGGTGACACGAATGAAAGAAAAGTGAAAATGGTTGTGAAAGGAATTTCAAGGAAGATTTTCCGAAGAATTGCCTTGGAGAGTGGTCCAACAAATCATCTCGGTGGCGGACCCATGATTGTTCGGAAAAATTATCCAGCAATTCGCCTCGGAGGGTAGTCCAATATAATTACCGAAACTCGGTAGTGTGTTTTCAAGAACAAAAAGCTTTTGTTTTGAAAAGCGTATTTTCTTTCGCATTTGGCTTAGGCATGTGGGAGGAGTCGGTGAGGACTGAGACATGGGTTGGGCATGTAGACATTCAAGTAGGATCATGTATTTGCTTAAGTGTGTTTGTTTTGCCATTGCATGTGCACTTAGGTGGGAAGTAACAGCAGGAAATTATCCTCTCTTGGGCATTACTCACCCTTTCGAGGGATCATTATTTCAGGTACAGGGAGTGTACAGGAGGACGGCGCTCATTAGAGGCCGCGTTTTAGAAGAAAGCCGGATTGTGGCTTTGGTATTCATTTGTATAACATGTATTAAAACTTTAAATTTTGATATGTGTTTTGGTAAAGAGTAATGTAATAACTCTTGAACTATTGTTATGTAGTTGATGTATTTTTGATGAGTATTGATGTTTGGGCCCAGTGGCGTTTACTCATGTATAGGTCTCATAATATGAGACACGGGTGATCCGTGGGTTGTGGGTTGTCAGAGGCACCCGGGATTGGGGCGTCACATGACGATCAGTTTCTTTTATTATTGGTTTTGTGTTTTTTGACAAAGAATCTTGTTTTTTTTACTCTTTGAGGAAGAAGAGCAAAAGCCAAAGTTAGGGTTTTAAACCAAAAGAAGAAAATGGCCCGTAAAATCTTGTCAACCGTGTCTGTATGTCATGTCTGTTGGTAATACAAGTCATGTCTGACCGTTCTTCCAGCGTGTCGAGCCGTGTCAAGTCTACAACCTACTATTTGGTCGCTTGATCGCCACGTGGCATATCGGACACATATCTGACGCGTGTCTGGCGCGTGTCCACGTGTTTGACACACGAACACTCCACAAGATTGTCGTATCCATGCTTGGAGATTTGCTGTTGTCAGAGCGCTTACATTCTTTGTTATTAGACCCTGCGTTGTTGTCCTCACATTGGATCCTCATCCATTCTTTGTTTATTGTCCTATAGTTGTTGCCAAAGATATTTATAATTTAATACCATTTTATTAAGGAAAAGTAGGTTATGGGCTGTAAATTTCAAAATAATATGACTTTAAGAATTAAGTTTTTTATAATCCAATAACAATATGTCAATTTCAGAAAATATTATAGGATGGTATATTATGTGCTAACTGTTTTTTCTTTAACAAAGATACCCTTTTGTACATCCACCTCACATTCACTAAGATCATACATTGACTTCACTAATATTGTTTCTTAAAGCTCCACTATCTCGTACCTCAAATTCACAAGTCATTATGAGTCACTGAGTCGTATCTTATCCCACTAAGATCCTTACCTTAGATTCCTAAATCATACCTCATATTCACTAAAGTTGATTCCTAATAGTAATTCATAATTTGAATAACAAAATGTAAAATAAATAAAAATGACATACATTTATTCTCTCATGAATCATCTGAACCAAATATTTATATCTAACCTATAAGATTGTTCCCCAATTCAATGAAATATATAAGAGAGCACTCTTAATCACCATGATCAAACGAAATTTAGGCAAAACCCAACATAAGACTTGCCATAGCTTTCCTTCTACCATAGGCTAACTGGATGAATGATGGCTTCACATTCCGTTCTCAAACGAAATCTAAGAATAATGGTTTCGTATCCTGTCAAGAGAAATCAAAGAGACCAGTCGCCATTCCTCATTCCATTCTGAAACACCTTTGACACCTTGGAACAATACGTTCTTCCTTCTCCTTCCAATCCATGTTTCAAATGCAACCGTGGTTTAGGGTTTAAAAAGAAGAACAAATAGGGTGTAGAAGGAGGATGAAGGGCTTAGGGCTATAATAGATTTACATTCTTTTAATTTTATTTTTACATTCTTTTTGTTTTATTTTATTTGTCTTTTGTTTTGTTTTTATTTTTTTATTAGTAGCTTAATTGGCATATAGGTGGGTCTTATAAAAAGAATTATTTTTGTCAAAGAAAAGCAGTTAGCACATGATTATGATCTTGGTAAGTTGAATACGACAAGTGGGTGAGGTACGACTTTAGTGAGGCTTGAGAGTGCGATATTAGTAGAAGTTAATGTACGATCTTAGTGAATTTTAGAGTCTGAGCTTAAAGTAGACCTTTAGTACAATCTTGGTTAGGCTGAGGTACGAGGTGGATGTACAAAAGGGTATCTTTGTCAAAGAAAAAACAGCTAGCACTTAATGTACTATCCTATAATATTTTCTGATTTTGACATATTATTATTGGGTTATAGAAAACTTAATTCTTAAAGTCATATTAATTGACTGACATGTCACTTTTCATTTTATTCATTTTTTGAGGTGAGGCTGTAGAATTAACAGCCTAGATTGGCCCGCCTCCCATCCGGGTTGGCAGGCTGGCCCGGGGTCCGGGTCAATACCGTCAACCCTCACGGAAGCCTGTGTGTCTCATATCACTGGAGACCATTACATGAGTAAAATAGCCACGTCGCGTACATCATACTCACAAAAAAATGGTCAACTATATTACAATAGTTTCAATAGTTAATTTAACTCTTATTCAAAACATATATCAAATTTAAGAATTCTAATACATGTTTCACAAAATATATATCAAAGCCACATGTCGGCTTTCTTCTCCATGACCTCACAGTGAGCGTCGTCTCTAAATACTCTTTGTATCTGAAGGGGATCCCACGACGAGGAGTGAGCATTTTGATGGTGATAATCCTCTGAGTTACTCCCACCTAAGTGCTCATGCAATGGATAACACGCACATTCAAGTGAATTCATGATTCCTACTCGAATGTCCTACATTGCCCGATTCCATGCAGACTCCTCGCACATGCTTGTACTGCATGTATGAAAATCGTTTCAAACAAAAATATTTGTTTGTGATAGCCTCTATATAAATAATTGACAATCATCTGGGGTGAGATTGTGGGTAACTCTCTAAAACAATTCATGGGCCTGCTGACGTGAATTGTTGGAATGATTTTCCCAACGATTCTTCAATGACTTCAGATAAATTTCTATTTGAATAAATTATACAAAAAAAAACATTGTTTGGACCAACCCTCACGATTTAATTGTCATGCACTCGGCATGCATATATTAACAAAATTTACAAGCATATTATTCAAACATAGAAATATATCAACCACACAATTTGCATGTTATTCAAACACCAGTAATAACATACAACAATAGCATGCAAAGGACCATTTCGGTCATTGAAATCATTACTAGGATGATCCGAAATCGGTCCCAAAATTTCCAACATTTAGTCCCAAGGTTTTAGGACTGATCAAACGGCCACTCACGACCTCACACCATCCATTCCATTTGAATGGCTCTTAAATCAAATAGCAAAGTAGGAGGAGAACCCTATGAAGTTTGTGAAACTCTCGATAAATTGCCCGCAGCTCTTGCAGTGGGACCAGCACTTCTTACCTTGTTGGAGTTTGTCGGACCGATCACCGGGAAATCTAAAGATAAGGTAGAGATTCTCTCTCTAAAATCCCTCTCTTTTCTCTCTCCTTTTCCTTTTCTCTCCCTCTCTTCCCCCACTCAATTGGTTGGATCAAGTTGGTCAAGTGGGAGAGTACTCCTCTTGCCACATGTCAGCCTACTATTCGCTCAGTTGGATTACCTTATCCCTTATCCATCTACCATGGATTTTCCTCTAATGGAATGATGCCATGTGTCTCATGTGAGCCTCACTTGGCTCATTGTTTGTCAATACGCGAGGACACACTTGGCACCTCTTGAGCCACTCATAAAGTGTCGAGTGCCTCGCCTCTCTCAGTGCCTCAAAAGAGTGAAATTCATTTGTCTGGAATTGAGGAAGTCGACATGGTTGCTAGATTTAGTGAGACAATTCCAACGGTGAAATCTGTTTCATCATCAAGATCTAGAAAAATTCGGATTTTGACCAGAGTGGCATCATTTACCCTTTTTCGAAAAAATTAGAATTTTCTCGGGTTTTACTGAGTTAAGTAAGGTCATTTATTTCACTTACCCTTTATTTCCAAAATAACAGTTCTATTATATATATATATATATATATATATATATATATATATATATATATATATATATATATATATATATATATATAATGCAGGAATATGGGTCGAGCCCGATGAGTTAGCCCCAAATGCTTTTTAGGGTTAGGCCGTCAAAGTACTTAACTTAGAATAAGATCCCAGGCTTATTGGCCCGACTGAATTAGCCCATGTAGCGCCCCAAATCCCGTGGGTCGTTGACAACCCCGTCGACCAGCCCGAATCTTTGTAATCTCATATTATGAGACCCACATTACATAGTAAAAATGGTCACTTGGGCCCATACATCAATACTCACCAAAAATCTAACCAACTATATTACAATAGTTCAAGAGTTGATTACATCACTCTTAATATAACATATATTAAAATTTAGAATTCTAATACATGTTTTAAAAAATAAATACCAAAGCCACATGTTGGCTTTCTTCTCAAAGTGGCCTCCCAATGAGGCGTCGTCTTCTGAGCACTCCTGTGCCGCAAATAATGTTTCCCTCGACAGGGTGAGCAATGCCCAGTAGTTGAATTATCCTACATGGGTTACTCCCCACCTAAGTGCACATGCAATGATTCAACATAAACACATTCAAGCAAATACATGATCCTACTTGAATGTCTACGTGATATGGATGAGAATGCGACTCACCCTTTCCCACTTCTCGAGCCCTCACTGACTCCCACACGCATGCCTAAGCCAAATGTGAGGGGGGAAAAATCTTGTTTTCAAAACAAAAAGAGTTTTTGTTCTCGAAAACATACCTACCGAGTTTCGAGTAAAATCCTATTGACAACCCTCGAGGCAAATTCTTTGGTAATCCTGCAGAAAGCAGTCATGTGTCGCGCTGAGATATTGTTGAACTGACTCTTCCAAAGCAATTCTTCAGAAAATCTTCCTTGAAATTCCTTTCCATGACCATTTACCACTCTGCACACATGCACTCCCTTCTCGATCTAGGGTTGCGGTGCATATGGAATGCATTATGCCAATTTCCAAACAATTCATGCTAATATATCTCAATCATGCATATATTAACAAATTCATACTAATCCCATATTTATTTAATTCATATCAATAACATCAAAATTAAACTCCGCCAGGCTAATCAACTAATCAACTTAATTCAAATGGCTCTCCTTTAATTTATATTTTATATAATTCAAACACTCATGTTAACACACTAGATTTTCATGCATTAACAATTTCTTTCCACACAATTCAAGTCATTCCTTTCAAGCAATTTCATGAAAATAACACATGGACATTTGTGGTCCAATCATGCAAACCGGGACTGTTTTTAATAGTCCCAAACTGAGTAGTGGGCTGTTCGTGGGTAGCCCTCTCACCTAGCATCGGTTCCACTTTGTGGAACCGAAATCCATGGCCATTTCCGGCCCAACAACACCCAAACCATAATTTATTGCATAAATTACAACATATGGACAATAGTCCCGGAATTTGCTTAAGCTGATCCCAATTTCTAGCACTTCGGTCCCAAGATTCGGGACCAACCAAATGGCCTCTCACAGCCTCACATCACCCAAAGCATTAACAAAACTCTTAAACAAGGATTAAAGCAAGTAGGAGAAAACCCCTACCTCTCGGAGTTGTCGAACTCCCTGAGAGCCGGAGTGCCTTGCTTGCAGCCTTGCAGCGTAGAACACTTTTTTCTTGGCAGACACGAGGCAGAGGTCGGCAGGAAATCTAGAAGTTGGACTTTCTCTCTCTAAAAACTGATTTTCCTCCTCCACTAACGTTCTAGCCACAATTTAGAGAAGAAAGCTCTTTTTCTTTTCATTTATTCCTCTTTTGTCCCTCACTTGCCACTTGTCAAATTCTCATTGGCTCATTGGATTTCCTTATCCAGTGTATCTATCTACTTTGAGATTTTCCTCCAATTAGAAGATGCCACATGTCCCCATGGGGGCCCACTTGGCTATCTTTGTTTGATTAAATCTGCACATGACACATGGTACACTATGAGCCACTCAAAATACGCCAAGTGTCCCGCACTACCAGATTGCCTGAAAAATACGCAAATTTTGATTGTCTCGGGGTGATAAGATTCGGCGATGAGTAGCCTAGATTTAGCAGAGGGACGATTCCAACGGTGAAGTCCGTTTCATCATCCAAGATCTAGAAAAATTTCAGATTTTTTACCGAAATTACCATTTTGCCATTTTTCAGAAAATTAGATTTTTTCAGGGTTTTACACCACAGCCCACTAGGTTAGGACGGGGTCAGCTCGATTCACCCAAATTTAGTTATTTTTTTTATTATTATTAAATTTTAAAAAAATGACATATATATATATATATATATATATATATATATATATATATATATATATATATATATATGACAATGAATTTTTCTAAACCCTATGGTCCCTACCCTCATCCCAAATCTGATAAATCCGCTTCTTCCTCTTTTATCTCCACATCTTTGTCGATCGTCGTTGCAGCATCTCCCACACCTTCTTCCCTGCATCTCCTCCGACGGTTGTTGCACTATCTGCCATCGCCTTCTTCAGTTCTTCTATTAGGTACTCCTCAATCCTCATCTCTTGATTTAACCTCTATATTTACATCGACGACTGTATATCAGTTCCCGCCAAAGAAGAAAGAGACCATACTCAAAACCAAACTCAAGGATAGGAGACCAAAATCGATTGAGGAGTCACATTATTTTTTTCTTGCTGTGAAAATCGTTTTGGTTCTTTATGAAAAGGAACCGAATAGTTTGTACGGATATTGGTATTGATTGTGTTGAGATTGATTATGCAATTAGTGGGGGGTAGTGGGTAACTTGGAAATAAAAATCGAGGCCTTGTTTTCTACATTTGGTTTTTCTCCATTATTTATCCTTTTATATCAATATATTTTCATATTTAATGGTATTAAGTTGTTTCCTATCTCAATATGTGACTGTAATCAACGATAATCACTTTCTCCATTTCCTCTAAAGCAAATGTATTTAGTGTCTTTTATTATTTATATAGTTTGTTGTCGTCTAGTAATTATATTGTCTAAGCTCCATTATTTTATGAATTAATTGTAATTGGCATATGCAATTATTATTATTATTTGTGTATTTACATTTAAAGAATAGAAAATTAGGAAAATATATATTTGACATTTTTTAAATATTATAAGCATTTTTGCTATTTGTGTGCTTCCCGCATAGAGTGCAGAATTTGCTAAAACGCCGAATGTAGTCATTTGACCTTACATTTTGTATGGCTCGAAAATGGGTAAAGCCTGCCTGTTTCCCAACTATAATATATATATATATTCCAAAATAATATTTCTATTTTATTATACCATTTTATTTTTGAAATCTAAGATTTGAATTCAAGAATTTTAGATTTTGATTTTTTAAAATTCAAACTAAATCCATATTTTTAAATCAAAATTTAAGTATAAGTTTTAGAAAATTAATTTTATCTAAATTTTATTTTTATTGAATCTAAATTACTAATTTTTTATTTAAAAAATCTAATTTTCATTGAAAAATGATTTATTATTTAACTAACTAATGAATTTTTTTAAGAAAAATAATTTCATTGATGCAAACTAACAATACATCAATAGAAATATAGAATCAAAATCGTTAAAACCCATAAATGATGAAACAACATTCAAGTTAATAACATAATATATCGACTCAAAACCTGTACATTTGATAGTTGAGCCTACACATTTGATATTACTATTGTGACTAGAATACCTATGACTCAAGTTCTACAATATATTGACGACAAGTGATTTGATTTCTTGCTCTGATCGGATATCGCTTTGCTCAAATCACAAATGTGAACACGAATAAATTAATGTAGCGCGGCGGCGAACCAAAAGCGTGCGTAGTATGGCTGTCTGACCACCGACCACACTAAAAGCAGCGACAACCGCATACGCACGAAGCGGCAGCTTGATCACACACACATGAGGTGGCTAAATCACAAAAAAAACTTATAATAAGCTAAATGTGTGGAAAAACTACTTTGGTAGAATTAAAAAGATGGAAAGAGGTGTAAAGTAGAGTGATTTAAGGGCAAGAATGACCAAAAAATTTTTAAAAATAAATTAAAACTAAAAAACATTTCAATTGAAGTTAGTTATTTAAGATTAAAAAATTAAGAATAATCAGCGTTATCATTATTATTTTAATAAATTTATGATTTTTAAATAAGTTTTAGATCTTACAACATCAATATATAGCATCTTACATTGTATTAAAGATATGATATATGATGATTCTAGAAGGAATGATTTTGTGAAAAGTTTGGGGTAGTATTAAAAAAATTTATGATATAAAAATAAATATTTATGATTTCATCAGTTCAACCATCGATTGTACCAAAAAATTAGTATTGAATCAGTAATTTTTTTTTTTTGTTCAATGATCAATCCGATTTTTAAAACATTGGATTTTTCTCCAAGCCCTATGTAACTTCACCACGGTTCATATGAGAGTAATTTTATGAAATGAATCTTTGTACTTATAATTTAGGGCACATTCTTTAGTAAATCGGAGAAAATTTCACTTTTTTGAAAAAGGGCAAAACGGTAATTTTGTCGAAATAGTACAGGCTAAAACCTGGAAATTTTTTAGATCTTGGATGATGAAGCGGACTTCACCGTTGGAATCATCTCGCGAAATCTAGCTACCCTGTCGAATTTTGTCGAATTTCGAGACATACGAGATTTAACGTTTTTTGAGGCATAGGGTGTCGGATGACACATGGTGTAATTAAGGGATGCCATATGCCCCAAGAGAGTGACACTTGGTAAAGCCATGTGGTGCAATTGAAGGGATGGCTCATAATGAGCCACATGGGAGTGTGATGTCATAAAAGGGGAATAAAGATAGAAGAAGAAAAAGAAGGAAAAATTGATGGCCACACATGAGGCTTGAGGAAATGGGGAGGAAATTGCCTCCTTTGACCCATCCCATACGGTCAATAATGATTCAAAATGGGAGAAAAAATGTTAAAGGAGAAGAGAAAATGAAAGGGAAATGAGATGAGAAAAGAGAATGAAAGGGGAAAGCAAAAGGAAAGAAAGAAAGAAAAAAGCAAAGAAAAGAAAAGAGTTCTTAGAAAGGAAAGGAGAAAATGAAAAAAACATTATAAAAGGAAGATAAAGGGGAGCAAGGGGCGTGGAAAGAAAGAAGAAAAGGAAAAAAGACAAAAACAAAAACAAGTTGTCCAGTTTTTTTTGGTGTTTATTGTCGAGAGTTCGATGCTGAGAATTAAAGTTGGTCTACTCAACTAGAGTTAAGAGTAGGTACCAAGAACGAAAGGATTTGGTGCTTCACGCTCCAAGAGGTAGGGGTTTCTCCTACTCGGGTTCCTTTTCATTTAAGGGTCGTAAATGGTTGCGTGGGTTAGAACCAACCACTGAACTGAATTTTCGACCATGAGAATGTTTTTCGGACAGTCTGGGACCGGGTTTTGAAGGTCGGTATCCGGGCCGGTTTTGGTGCGGGACTGCTGAAAAATGCATGTTGGACTTTGTTATGGCCGGTTTTCGGACTGTGCATGACGGGTTTTGAGATGGTTTTTTGATGTCGAGCTCTTTATGCGGAACAAAGTAAAATTGATAAAGTGGTGAAAAATATATTTCGGTGTTGGGGGTTGCCCGTAGCCTTGGGTGATCAATCGAGCAGAAGCTAGGATTGTTATGGATTTACAGATTGAAGCTTGTTTTGGGGACACTTTTCGGGCCGAGTTTGTGGCTAAATTTTTAGCCGTTAAAATAGAGACTAAAATTTATGGACTAAGTATAGATTTTTTTTGTATTATGGATGGAAATGGTTATTTTATGTGTTTTTGTGTGTTATTGCTGGCAATTTAATAACATGCTGAATATGGGTAAGATATGTTAATATATGTGTATTTAAATGGATGTGAATTATATATGTTGACATGGTACTTGGCATGAAGTACGATTGAGTAGAATGTTCCATGTAGTGTGCATCATACATGTAACATGAGAACCTGTAGTGACGGCATTAGCATTACGCAGCTGCAAAATGGACATACGCATTATGTTGGGTGTGTGCATGGGTGTGGTCACCCATCGTCATTGTTGATGAATGGTAGTGAGCTCGTACTTTAAGACCGGCTTATCTAATAGATGTCTCAGCTTTAAAAACATAAAAATAAATATAAATGTGTGTGTTGGGCGGAGCAAGAAGGGGACTGTTAACCCCCTCAGGTGAAAAGCCTAGAGCATGGATGTAAGAGACCCGCGGTATGATTCGAAAAGTTCTGTTGCCCAAAAAAGACACACGGTCATGTTTATCATAGACTTGGTTGTGTGGTAGAGAGTCGGGATTGACTTGGGATTTGGTTGCCCGGTGGCGCACGTGCTAATTGTCGGCCGGTGAGGAGCTACATGCATGAGTCGTGGTAATACCGGTGGCGTTTTCACCGCAACTTATGCCATGTGTGGGAGTCGGTGAGTGACTCGGAATATGGGCATGATGACATTTCATGCATGACATATGACATTCATGTAGACATTTGACTTGGATGTGTGTTTTTATGTGCTACCATTGCATATGCACTTAGATGGGGAGTAGCCCTTGTAGAAGTCATTCTCTATTGGGTTTTGCTCACCGTCGTGG